>JABXWE010104204.1:0-27183 GCA_014611495.1 Limonius californicus | reverse complement strand
ATTCATCGAAAAAATAAGCTTTTCAAAAAATCCGAAACCGGAAGCGGAAGTTACGCATGTTTTTTTGGTATCACTTTTTTCGTGATTACAATTTTGAAACTTTTATCGTGGATAACGATAGAGGGTCATAAGACAAATCTGTTAGTTTTTTGCCGAACTAGCTAGCTTTAAACTGAAGGGCGCTATGATTTTTTGAAGATTTTGAGTTTAAAGCCCAATTACTCGAAAACGGATGAATCGATTCAAATGATTTTTATTTTCTGAATAGTATATGAAGGGTAAAATGAGGTGATATAAAAGTTTTTTGAAAAATTATAAGGGGCCTAAATTACGAATTTTCAAAATTTTGGAAATTTTCAAAAAATTATTTCTCAAAAACTGCTACAAGGAATTTTTTTAAATTTCATATGTCGATAGACCTCGCAAGGGGCTATCGATATGTTTTTTGAAGAACTCCGTAGTTTTCCTGTGGCGCCCTCTACGAAGCTTGGAAGTTTGAAACTTCAAACTCCTTTAATTAATAAACGAAAAAAGATAGGAAGCTGGGGTTTTTACTGAATCGCTCAGTACGTAATGGAGCATATGAATATGCAAAGAAATATTACACTCGTGGATATATGTAAGCGCACCGGCCCCCTCCCCCCTCTTTTTTAGAAAATATATTTTTTTTATTCTAACTGTTGTTATTTGTTTGCGTCAAAGAATCTTTTTTCCGCGAAAATAAAAAAATCGATTTTTTATGCCCTACAAAATATAATTTCCAGGGACTTAGAAAATTTTACCTCGGTAGCAATAGCGATTGGTACTAGTTAGACCGCGCGACGGCCTAGCGGTACGGACAGCCCGGTTGGTTCAGAACCATTGCCATACTGTCGCGCTACATTCATTTCTTTAACCGGTATTACAACAACAAGTTATAAATTATTTATCAAAATTTTGTATTTAATACTTAATTTGATATATATAATTATTATTTATATATATATATATATATATATATATAATTTGAAATAAAGATGATATGAACAGTTTCCAGTATGGGAAAGTCCAGGGAGGCAGTCGCGTCCACTTATTCCATTATGTTCTCACCAAATTCCATTCGTCTAATTTGGTCATTTGGGTCAATTTTTTGGGTTTCGATAGTTTATAGGAACGGTATTCATCTTTTCTTAAAACTTTTAATACAGTACTATGATGTTGAGAAGTCGTCAACCTTTTATTTTACATTATACATAAGTATTAGGAGTTGTCGACCTTTCATTTCTATGTGTTGCAAATATTTGTAATAGTAGTCGTCAACCTTTGATTTCGCTTAATTGTGCATTATGTTAGTACCAATACAGGATGTGCTATGCATGTGAAAATTCTGACTATTTATGTAAATTGTTGCAGTTTCTTAATAAAGATTCTTATTGGATAATTAATGGTAGGGATATGTTAACTTTGTAAGAAATAATAATTTTGTAAGTCAGTCTACTACAACCAACACAACACAAAATAAAGCAGTGGTTCGAAACTTGCGTTTTATTACCTATCTTTACCTAATCTGGTATAGGTTGCAACAATGATGAACACCAGCATCTTGAGCAATATTTCTGGAAGGCTGGCGTGGATCTACTTCTACAGCAGCTTATATTTTTACTTCTTGGATTTCGTGATTAACATTTCTTGGATGTAAAGTTCTTTTATGATTGGCTGTAGAGAGACGCCCGTGTCCCTCAAAATTCGGTGTATTGTATTAGTAACCAGGGGTCGGCAGTTTATCAAGTGAGAAGAGCCAAATTGTCAAGGAAACAGGATAACGAAGGTATCAGAGAGCCCCATATATGTAATATACATTATGTATATGCATATATATTTTTAGGGAAAAAAGTTCAAGATTTTTTAATACAAAATTTAATTAGAACGGCGTCCATGCAACGCTTTTGATAGTTTTACTATATCTGACAAATAACTACTTGTTTTTAATTGAAAACATGATTGTAAATTTTCATCCATTAAACTACTAAGTTTATTTTTTATTTTGTTCGTAATTGAGAA
Source organism: Limonius californicus (assembly GCA_014611495.1). Classification (NCBI taxonomy): domain Eukaryota; kingdom Metazoa; phylum Arthropoda; class Insecta; order Coleoptera; family Elateridae; genus Limonius; species Limonius californicus. Next base: position 25,143 of record JABXWE010104204.1, on the reverse strand, counting down.
TGTTTGTTCGCATATATACATATGTAGAGCCAAAGATTGTGAGAATACCAAAAGCTAGTTTTTTTAACGCGTCATATGTTTCAGGCAAACTATTCCATGTATCAAATATTATTGTTTCTATTTGAGGCAGTTGTTTTATAGCTGTCCACTTGTGCTGAGAAATCAAATTGGATTTCTCTCTGTCGAGTTCTTCCAAGCGGCTGGTCAGATCTATGAATTTGTTGCTCCACAGTTCCTTGATTTTTAAATCTATTAACTGCATCTGGAGTGAACCAGCATCTATGTCGAACGGTGTCAAGTTAAGTTCATTGGCATTTATTTTGATAGGGCGTAAGATGAAAGCTAGTGTAGTATTATTTGCTCTGAATTGTTGAAAACGTTAACAAAAACTGTTCTTCATTTTTCCTAATACGCTGTTGAAATAAATCGCATCAAAAAGCCAGCGAACCTTATTGTGCAGAATTAAATATAGGTACTCGCTATCCATTTCGTCCAACAGTATCTTAAATTGGCGATAATAGAGTGGTTTGGCCAAGATGCTGTTAGTTATTTTGATAACGAAGTTCACTGCCGTAACCATTTCTTCGGAAAATGTTTGGGCGCAAAGCGCTTCTTGATGTATTACGCAGTGAAACGTAAGAATCTCATGGTCAATTGTTCTCCTTAAAATTGAAACTACTCCTTTGTTTACGCCTGTCATACTTTTAGCTCCATCAGTAGCAATGGAAATTATTTTATTTCGGTCAATTCCAGTGTTTTCCAGATATGTTTCTATAGCATTCGCAATATCTTCTTCGCGTGTTTGTCCCTAGAGCGGCAGCAGTCCAAGAGGTTCTTCTTTGGGACCTTGTACCGACATACATTGCACAAAGAGGGTTATTTGTGCTGTATAACTAATGTCACACGACTCATCAGTTGCAATTGATATTGCGGAAGCCAGCTTAATATCTTCAACTTGCTGGTGTTACATTCGAAGACATTTTGGCAATTCTGTCTTGCACCGTTTTCGCAGATAAAGGCAATTCTTTTATGCTTTTCGTGATCGCTTCTTTATTTTTAAAGTCTTAAAAAAGCTCTTTAGATACTTTCACAAAGCACTCTTTAATGTAACCACAATCTGTGTACGGTTTTCCTCTTTTAGCGATTTCCAAAGCTAGCATGATTGACGATATTTGCATTATGTGTCCAGTTGTCAAATTACGGAACTCGACTTCTGATTTTGACGCTGAAGTTCTATAACAGCTCTCTTCCGGGCGTCACCTGCCGGATATTTGCTCGCAAATGTACTATATTTTGTAGAGAAATGTCTCTCTAAGTTCGATTTCTTATTATTTGCGATCTTTTTGGGCGGATGAGACAAGTCGGACGACCATCCATGTTTTGAATGAACGGATATACTCGGACCGCCGACCGTCGAACGAACAGCAACGGAGTGGTCAAGCAGGAGACGGATGGACGCACGTAAAGAATATGCGTACAGTAAAGAGTGGTAGAGAGTATGCCGTACAAGTCTAAGTTTGTTCGACGGCTCTATCTCATAAACTCATAAGTTATAGCGCTGCTTGAGATGAGGTGAAATTGGAGTTTATGTCTGAAGAGCCGCACACGTCTATGCAAAGAGCTGCATGTGGTTCGCGAGCCGCTTCTACCGACCACTGTATTAGTACATGGGATAAGTTGATTTTCGAACGTTACTGCAAATAAATCTCGAGTTGCAAGTAACGAGCTACCGCTATAAAGCCAATAATTTGTGCTTTCTCGTGCACTTCATAGACATTCATATCAATACGACTGTTTGATTTTTTTTTAAAAAAACGTAAATTCCTTGAAACTGTGACAGGCAGCTGTCAAATTAAAGTCATAGTTGATAGGTGATAATGATGATGATTTGAAAGAGCGAGATCTAGGACGCGGTTTTCCAAGTATCTCTATGTACAAAGTGATTTTTTAAAAAGTCAATTGCAGCAAGCCTAGAAAAAAAGCTATTCCGTCTGCAGTCAGCTGTAATGAGCTTTGAATGACATTTACCTGTTTGTCAAACTGTGTGACAGTTACAATTTTCATATTGTTAGATTCTAAAGCTTAATATAGACGGGACAATCCCTAGGCTACTGCAATTGACTTTTTAAAAAATCACTTTGTACTCAGGCCACATTTGGGTATTCTGAAATAAATTAGTATTTTTTTATTTGCTTTATGCGTTTGGATTTTTTTTTGTATAATTTTTTTACTTTTTTATGTTTATCACAAGCCAGACAAGTTCTTACGTGTTTGCCACTTTGGATTTGCTTTACAATTAGGTAATAACCTTCTACAGCTTAAATGCATTTTCTATGTATCATCAGCGGTTATCAAACAAAATTTTATTTTATTTTTTAATTCACAAAAATAAACTTAATGATTTTTGAAAAATGAATAGTACCATTGAATTCTACTTGAGCCAATCTATTACTGGTTTAAATATTTGTACCTATTTCTGATACACCCTGTATATATGTTTGTTTTGAGGTTTCTGCGGGTGTTGTATGCTTTGATTGGCTTCAACGAATTCTTCCGCGTAGCAACTTCTTGGTCCTGGGACCGACCGGGGTGGCTGTCTTTACGGCGTTTCGGCAAAGTCACATTTGCCATCTTCAGGTCTTGTCGGATAACTTTCTGCTGGCGCTTCTTGGAAACAGTCGTATTACAATATTCACTCATCGTCTGATGGAAACCCTTATGAAATTTATTAGTCAAAACTACAAAACAATGTTAGTTGAAATCTGTGGACACAAATTGTGGGAGATTTTCTTATTCTTATTATATTATAAAAGTTCACTGTTTTCATATTTAATAGTTAATTTAAGTTTCGCAGCTTAGGGTTTTCATTTTAATCCTACTCTGGTCTTCTTCATTGCGATTACGTTACCTGGATTTTCTTCAATTCTCCTTAAAATGTAAAGTTCAAGTTCAGGAGTAGAAACTGATCTATGCCGACCACTACTACCTTTTCTTGATTTAAAGATAAACGTTAATGGAAATTTGTAAAAAATTTGTCATACGGCTTCGGCTTACAAGCGACGTACCTCATAAGGATTACAATTGCCCTTACCATACATGAAATGCATATCTGCCATTTCCGCGTTGATGTAGGTACATGTTCCAACAATAATAATAACAACATTGACACTTACAAGCACTCAAACAAATGTTTTTTATCCACTTTCATGGGAGTGTTTTTATTTGTATTGATGAGATCTAAAAGTGAGTAAATATCCGAAAATATTTTGTAATGACCCTGTATATATACATATAAGAGGTGTTAAAAATCCGTACTAATGTTAGGATGTTAGTACGATGTGGTTTCCATGACAACCCGACTGTTTACTTGTCAGTTTAAATTATGTTTGTTCTCTTAATACAGTTCTTCGATCCTCTAAAGGAATGGTTGCGGCATGTCCGGTACAACCGAAGAAACAAGCGATCATTTTCTTGGAAGTGCTTCGTGAACGAATAACTTTTGTGGGATTTGGTTCATCTTGGAACGCCCAAAAGTGGCGTGTTGCTTAGTTTCCGGTTCATACGAATATATTCAAATTTCGTCACCTGTTACGATGCTGTATACGGATTTTGCAGTTCCTCGGTCGAAGTTTTTAAGCATTTCCTTGCACCAATTAACACGAGCCTTTTTTTGAACTTGGGTCAAATTATGCAGAATCCATCGAGAACAGATCTTTTACACAACTAAACATTAATGCAAAATCGAATGTACTGCAGTAATCGATATGCCTAAGGATGCCTCTATTTCACTGTAAATCACATGCCGATTTTCAGTCATGTTGCGCACATCATCAATGTTTTTTGGAATAACAACCGATTTTGGTCGACCTTAACGAAATTCATCACGGACGGACGCACAACCACGACGATATTCTGCAAACCAGTTGTAAACAGTCTTCTCTGATGATGCTTCATTACCAAAAGTTGAACGAAGCGATTCTGTGCATCTTGTTGAGTTTACTAAAATCATAAAAAATTATCCAATGAAAACCTTCAGGTGAAATTTAATTTTTTTCACAAAATTACTTTTTTTTAACGCTCACTCAATTTCTAGGCTGCCACTGTTTTCACAATAACAAATGTCAAATTTTACGAAAATAGTAATGACATATCTCAATAGCGCCACCTAGTGGTCGTTTGTAAAAACTTAAAAGGCTGCCTTCGTACGATAGTACTTCACGAAGGAAGCGTACAACTAATGAAGATAACGAATTTTCTATAATAGCTTCTGTAGTAGAAGATTCGAATTGTTGTGGTTTACCTTTATTGCAGCTCTTACTAAACGATGGTCACTTTCTGTTTAAAACATTTACAACATGCACTATGTATGTGTTCGCTCAAAATATAGTCAATCTGTGTTTTGGTTTTGCCGTCAAGGCTAACCCACGTCCAGTTACTGTTGTCTTTCTTTGCAAATTATGTACCAGCGTTGTACACTTGTTCATGTTCTAAGAAGTTTACCACCATTTGCATTCTTTTCTAATCCTTAATCCATGTCGTCCTTCGCCATTTACTATTTGATTTCCTACTTTGCAATTACGACCAATACATGATAAGCTTTATAAAAAAAAACCTTATCACCGCAATATTTAGAACACCAGAATACGCATTTCTTTAACTATTCAAATAGCCATTTTTAGTGGGAACGGATAACCTTAGTCTAGCTAAAATAATTTTAGGAATACCTTCGAAGAAAAGTCAACAATCCTAATCTACGGACAAACAACGCTGCTTAACTCCATACTCGTAAGAGTTTATTATGTTTAACCAAATGAAGTATTGTTTTCAATAAATGAATTAAACTCAAGTTAGGTCTTGGATCACTATTTTTATTTTTTTCCATATTTTAACCAAAAGCCTTGCCAAAATATACAAATAAATTGTATTTTGTTCAAACAACAAAATTCGCAACTTGAACATGAAACCCTAAACTAAATCATTTGCAGGGTGTTAACAAATCCTTTACTGAAATAATAAAAGCCCATTATGGTGACGGCCAAGCCATGGGTCAAGTTCCCATCACCTTTATCCGTCAAATATTAGCTCTTGTCTCTTATCCCCCATTGATAGACGATCCAAGATTTCCCGAAGATGTTAAAAGACGAGTACAAAGTATCCTTAATGCCTGCAGCGGTGGAACTGTTGGTTCCTATAGTGATACACTTGGAATTGAATTAATTCGCAAACATGTAGCAGAATATATAAAGAAACGAGATGGTGGCATTGAATCGAATTGGGAAAACATCTTCCTCAGTGCTGGTTAGTATTGCTCAGTTCCTGCTAAACTTTCATTATTTTTTGGTTTATAAAGGAGCTGGCGATGCAATTAGGAAAATATTAAAATTGTTCATTAGTGAAGAAAATGGGAAAAAAGCGGGGGTAATGATTCCAATTCCACAATTTTCTATTTATCCAGCTATTATAAATGAATATGGCTTACACGAAATTGGTTACTATTTAGACGAAATGCAACAGTGGGGATTGAATATGGATGAGATGCAAGTAAGTTAAACAAAGAAATTTTGATAAATCTATATTAATCCGAATTTTCGGTAGAGGTCAGTTAATGAAGCTCGAAAAGTGTGCAACCCAAGGGCACTTGTAGTTATTAATCCTGGTAATCCAACTGGCCAAGTTGTTTCAAGGAAGAATATGGAGGAAGTTATTAAATTTGCCTACAGAGAAAGACTCTTCATTCTTGCCGATGAGGTTTATCAAGATAATGTTTACGCAGAAGACGCTAAGTTTCATTCATTTAAGAAGGTAAGTTAATTTCAAAACAACAATTTTTAATTTCACTTATCAAAAGCGTATAGATATCATATCCGATCGAAAATATCTTTTTGTTTTGTTTAAAAGATACGATTTTTGATTGCACCATACGGCTTACAGATCAATATTATAGCTCTAAAATATTCCTTTCAAAGGTTCTACATGAAATGGGTGAACCTTACAGTAGAATGGAACTGGCAAGTTTTATGTCATGTTCAAAAGGCTACATGGGCGAGTGTGGTTTACGAGGAGGTTACGCTGAGGTCATTAATATGTGTCCAAAAGTTAGAGAAATGAATTTTAAAGCTATTAGTGCTGTATCATGTCCCGGTACAATGGGTCAGGTTTGTTTAGATGCTATAGTCAAGCCACCAGAAGAGGGCGAAGCAAGTTATAAAACTTTCATGAATGAAAAGACAGCCATACTGGAATCATTAAAGGTAGGTTCCTTGATATTGATTTAATCTTCTATACATCATAATATATGAAGATGCATGGGAAACTTGCAAAGAATAAACATGGATGCGGATAAGAACGTCCGCTATACATATAATATTATTGTGTATCACAGATTTATGGGTAGAAATGTCCCCGTAATCAAACGTCTTATCAACAGAAGTTATTATGAGTGCTTTCCAGAAATGATATTTTTTTATTTACGTAGTAATAAAATCAATTCAAGAAGAATACAATAAGGCGGTAATTTTAAAAATGTATTTTTTAGTTAAGAGCTAAAATGGTAGTAGCAGCATTCAATTCATTTAAAGGATTTAGTTGTAATGAAATCCAGGGAGCCATGTATGCCTTTCCTCGAATGGAGCTGCCACCGAAAGCAATTGAAGCCGCAGAGCAAGCCAATCTATATCCAGATGAGTTTTTCGCTTTTCAGCTGCTTGAAAATACCGGAGTTTGTGTAGCTCCGGGTTCTGGATTTGGACAACAACCAGGAACATATCATTTTCGTACTACTATATCACCTGAATTTGAAAAACTCAAAGTTATGTTAGAAGAGATTCAAATATTTTATCAAGATTTTCTTAAGAAGTATAAATAACGACAGAGGTGTACAAAAATTCAAAATCTGAAATAGTATATCTTTTCCTATAATGGAAATATTAGAAAAAATACTTAAATTTCGTTCTGATGGCATGCAGCTTATGTAATGATTCTTAACTATACTGTATCTTGTCGTATTGCAGTAAGTAAATACGTATTATTAATCTTTAAGTAGCGCATTCAGATTGCGATAAAGATAAAATAAAAATTGATAGGTATCTAAAAAATTTCACTTGTTTTAATCTTCTCCTTCTTGTTTGCCTTTTCCGTGTTCAGAAGTTGCGTACCTGTTGATTGAATTGAGCTCTGTCCTCAGCTATTCGAAATAGTTGTCCTACAATCGTCCCTATCCAATTACGAATATTGCGGAGCCATGATAGCCTTTTCCTTCCTACTGGTCTTTTACTGTGTATGTGTCCTTTGGCAAAGGTTTGTACTTGTTATTTCTCTGAATATACCCAAAGTACGAGATTTTTCTTTTTCCGATGTTCTTAATTTTTTCTCCTTCCTTAATCTTATTAGTACCTCTTTTTCTTCTTTTTCTTAGCTGGCTTCGCCAGTTTATCTTTGACACTAATCACTTCTTCTTTTCCTCGGTGGTGTTTCTAGGTCATCTGTTTTTGACAATGTCGTACGCAGAAAAATGTGCTGTATCCAAATTCGTGAACAAAAGTATGGGATGCCATTTAAAAAAATTGTCGATGACGTCATAGTGCGAAAACAAAAGACGATCGAAAAATGACAATTATCAGGAAAGATGCACTCATAAAAAATAAGGTTGACCTGTCGGAGGATTTCTTGTGAAAACCCTTCTAAAATGTTTTATCGAATTTATCCACTACTTCACGAAAGCACTGTATAATTTTGTCCATCACTAAGTTGAAAAATCAGTTAGCTAAGCGAATCGCCCTGTCTTATCCCCTTTGTTACGTGTATGTTTTCTGTGCATTCCTTTTCTACCTTAATCTTAGTTGTTACGTCAGAGTACATTGCTCTTATTACGTTAATGAGCATTGTTGGTAATTGTCTGCCTTCTAAAGATCATTTCACTCTGACTATGCAGTACAGAGAACATACGACAATGTTATTTAAAGGCAAACTTCGCCTGCTGCGTTGCCGCTTGTAGACAGCCGCAGGCACCCAGGGGATGTCGCACTCAGGTATAGGATCTGTAGAGGATAATGCAAATTAAGGTTTTTTTTTTTACTTTTACAACGCCATTTCGAAGGTGTCTACAAAGCAATAAAGAAATACAGATCAATACGTGCAATATTTCATGCTGTAAAATTCAACAAGGTATTAACACATAAGCCGATTGCAATACAAAAGGCGGATTTATTATGATTGACGTCTTATAGTGTTCAGTTTTAACCGACTTTCTGGGGAAATATGGCAATACTGTAGCCCTATCCCTGTACACTGCATAGTCAGAGTGAAATGAGCTACAGTATGGCTAATACGTCGTTTAGTTGTACTTGGTCGAACGCCTTCTGTAGATCGACAAAACAGAGGTACGCTGGCTTGCAGTACTTTATGAATTTATCACATATTTCACGCATTACAAATATAGCGTCTGTTGTAGATCTATTGGTTCGAAATTCAAATTGCTTTTCATTGATTGCTATGTGTTCGCTAACTTTCAGCAAAATTATCTTCATCATCAATTTGAAAACTGAACTGGGTACGGTTATTTCTCTATAGTTTTTAGCAAAGAGCAGTATATCTATAAAGAGAGTTGGCCTTATGGGTTATAATATAGTATCGTTAAAATAGTCCCGCCCGCTAGGATCGCCAGGGTCTGGCCCCCAAGCAGGCGGGACTCGAACTACACAGAGTTTATTCATCATGTGAAAGCGACGATATTACAGATTCCTGTAGCATTTTTGTTTCCCTTAGAAGCACAGCGTTGCCATGTTGTCATAAAATGCGAAATTTCTAGGAATATTAACTAAAAACAGCACATTCTATGGTTTAATGAGCCTTATGAATAAAAATTAAGCAATTGCTTATCAGCAAAAGCAAATGCTTTAAGAAAAAGCAATTGTGCAATTATTATAAGAATAAAAATGTTAAGCATCTGTTAGCTTTCCGTTATTGTTTAACCAATTGCTAGTTTTGACATGAACAGACCTGATATGATTTGTTGACGGTTCCAAGTTATTTGTTGGTTAGAGTTTTGTATGAATCGGTACTCCCACGTTTTCTTAATTTAATTTAAAATGTCTGATACTAGTGATCAGTATAGTTGTGAGGATGAAGAAGGAGTAGATAAACAAAGTATTTTTGTTAAGAAATATATAGAATATAGAATATATAATTGTTTTTAATAAATCACAAGTACCTCAAATTAAAAAAGAAAAAGAAAGAGCCTTGGATATTATAACTCAGCATTACAAGGAAATTTTTAATATTATTCTTATAAGTAAACAGTAAGCAATATGAAAGCTTTTATCTGATTGAGCAAATACATGTATAACATTATATTTTTAACAAATCCTAAATATAAACTACAAATAATTATCGAATAATCTTCCAGTAATTAGTTCTCTTTTCTGCTGACCTAAACGGCGAATCATATTGAAATTAATTTGTTCGTTTTGTACATCCACAGCCAGATGATTAGGTTCTTCTGCGAAACTAAAGACTACATCTTTAAGCCATTTTGCGATATTATGCATAACAACACAACAAATAATAATTGATGGAATTGTTCCATTTTAGTACTTCACACTTTATATTGTAAAATAGGAAATCTAGCCTTTAACTGTCCAAAACATCTTCCAATTATAATTTTGGAATTCTAAAGTGTGTGTGCAGTCAATCACACCGATAGCATCGGAAAATTCGTATTTGTCAGACCAATTGTTCTTAGCATCAACAATTACGGCGGCAGTTGTAGGAAAATGTATCTATACATTTGCCTTATTTAAAATTTTAGCCATAACCGATGTATAAACTTTAGAAACAGTGGTTTGGTGAATACCAATCTCTTCACCAACTGCATTCTGGAAACTTGGCGCATAAATGCATATTTAGCCAAGTTTTTTTTTAAATGCATATGCAAAACCTTAATTTGTATTTTGTTTTAAATTTTCTTAATTTGTGTTTTCAAGTACCTACCTAGTTGAAATTTTCTTAAGGCGGTAGGGTACCACAAAAACATACATAAGATATTATAGGTTTTCATAAACATTTTTAAAGTTGAAAGCATTCTTGATATGTCAAAATACTTATATAATCTATTAAAAGGTAGTTTTCTTTAAAAAAATTGTTGTTGCCCCAGATAAATAAAATAAGATTAAACACAGTTCCCACGTTATTAATTCACATTCCGGAAAATGATAAAGATATTATTAATTGTTGATATTTACTGTAGGACTTAACATTATCATATGTACAAAAAGTTTGTTTATTTGACGGTAATTAATTGTTTTCTAGATTATAAACAGAGTTTTCTTATAAATATTGATATATCTCTAAAGTAATTCTAGCAATAAAAAGAAAACTTCGTTAACTCCCATATAATTTATATTTAAAACTTTCTATTTAAAGAAAACTTAATTACATGTGCAAATTATTAAAATATTAAGCTTTAATTGTCTTTTAAATATTTGAATCACTTTAGTATAGAAAGAGAATAACCTTAAAATACCGCTCAAACTTGCAGGTAGACAGACCTGTAGACCCGGATTAATGGGCTTTAGGGTTTTGGTCAAAGTGAAAAGCTTTGGTATTTTTAAGGGAAATGTAAAATTCTGAAGCAATTATTCTAAACTTTGAGATTTTATTTGAGACAGTGTTGATAAATTTTATACACAACTGAATGTTTAATTAAATAATAAGCAAATTTAATTAGAATATTATGACGTTTAATTATTTTCCCCAGGGTTAGAAAAAACCCTTTGCTGGAAATAGGCCTTCCACCTGAAACTGAAGTTGTTTATCACCCAGCATGTTGGATGCAGAGCGAAATTTTTGCACCAACATGGATCAACCATTTTATCAAATATGCGAAGCCCTCCTCCGAGAATCCCGTGTTACTTATATTGGATGGCCATGCAACACATGTCCGAAATTTAACATTGCTGGAAATTGCCCGAGAAAATAACATTAACATTCTTGTTTTACCGCCCCACACCTCCCACCGAATGCAACCCCTAGATGTATCATTCATGTATCCGTTAAGTACCTTTTATAAACAAAATGTCAAAACATGGTTAAGAAATCATCCGGGACGTGTGGTTACAGTTTCAGACGTAGGGGCTTTATTTGGACAGGCGTACATCCGTGCAGCAACAATTCAAAACGCAATTAGCGATTTTAGGAACACTAGCATATGCCCAATGAATCCGCACATTTTTCCCGATGAATTATTTGAACCATCAGAAACAACATAAAATAAACTTAATATACCTTAGGCAGAAAGTCCTTCCTTAAGAAGTTATAGGGCATTAAAGTTCAATTTTTTAGTTTTTCTTTTTATTGTAATTTCCACAAATCTAAAGATATTTCTTTCAAATTTGGTACACATACTTACGATTATGTCGTACAGAGACATAATTATTGTTGGTTGCCTCTACGCATATAAACTAAGAGTACCTTATTTTGTGTACTTTTTTAATTCTCTCAGAAACAACATTTTAAAATTTTAAAATGTTCTACTAATAACAAAGTTAGAAACAATATAACATTTCAGTGACAGGTTAAGTGCCTCTTACGGTCAAGTCTGCTTAATGAAAATAATTATGTCACTGTACGACATAATGGTAAGTATGTGTACCAAATTTCAAAGAAATATCTTTAGAATTGTGGAAATTACAATAAAAAGAAAAAATAAAAAATTGAACTTTAAGGCCCTATAACTTCTCAAGGAAGGACTTTCTGCCTAAGGTATATTAGGTTTAATCGGTTTATTTTAACCTAAAGAATCTATGACTAAACGCTGGCCCATTCTTTCTGAGACACCCTGTATATATACACCTGCTGATGGATTATTCTGTCGCATTTTGTATGTCCTTAACAGTAGCAAAATGCCATCCGAAAACCGCCCAAATTATCATAAACATGGCGCATCCAGTCGTGCAATAGCTATGAAAGAGCAGTGTAATTAATCCACAGTTATTAGAATGATCAAAAAATACTCTGAGACGGAAAAAATTGAAGATAAACTCCGTAGTGGCCGTCCCAAAAAAAACATCAGTGAGGGACGACAGTGTGTTGCGGTGGATGAGGACGAATAATTTAATCAAAATACACTTCGTGTCGTATGAAATGCACCACCCATTAAAAATAAAGCTACGTGTTTGAACATTTTCTAAAATAATGTTTCATTATTGCGTATGAAATGATCAGGTTTTCATAAAAGAAGATTAACAATTATAAGAAAACAATAACAACAACGAAAACAAAATTAATAACGTGTAACGTCGCCATGAATATCAATGCAAGCATTTACTTGTCATGGAATGCTTTCTATCAAGTGGTCTATGTTCTCCTGGGGTATCTGGTTCCATATAACCTCAAGTTCGTGTCTCAGCTCGTCTAAGTTGTGACGAGCTCTTGGCAATAATCTTAGTCGCGGGACCATCATGTCCCAAAGATGTTCGATCGGCGATAAGTCCGGTGATCCTGCAGGCCAGGGCAACATTTGCAATTGTGCTTGTTGGAGGTACGTCCTGGTAATGTTTGGCAACGTTTGCGTGACTGGTACTAACACCGGTTCCAGGACATTATGAATATAGCGATGAGCATTTAAAGTGCCTGGGACGAATACAAGAGGTGATCTTCTACCGAAACAAATCGCACCCCAAACCCCAAACCTCCAGGTGTTAAAGCTGTACGGCGTCTTTCAACAAACTCTAGACTTCGTCTTTCTCCTCGATATCGACATACCTTCTTACGGTCTTCATTTACCCACAAACAAAATCGTGATTCGTCACTGAAGACAATGTCGTTCCATTCCTGATTCCAATACTGTCGGTCGTGACACCAAGCAAGCCTAACAGCCTTGTGATGTGCAGTTAAAGGGAGCCGTTGGAACGGACGGCAGGATCGCAGTCCAAAAGAAGAGATTCTTTTGTACACTGCTGCCATTGACACGCGGCGGTGAAGAGCTCGCATCCAGTCAACAGCAACAGACCTTATTGTTTGAAAGCGGTCTTGTGTAGCGATTCTTCGAAGAAGTCGATTTTCAGTAACATTGCTGCTAGGTGGAGGTCTATTACCTGGACGATGTCGCTGAATGCCTTCTTCTGACCAAGCAGACCATATTCGTGCAATTGTAGTGTGGTCCCGATTTACCCTTCTACCAATTTCACGAAACGAAAGTCCTGCTTCTTTCATGCCGATAATTCGACCTCTATCAAAATCGGAAATGTGGTTAAAATGTCTACGTTGCCTTACTGGAGGTATTTTAAAACATTAATTCTGTCACAAAATGTAACAAAATCTTGAAACTAATTAACTACAACTAATTGATGTTTACTAGATATTGTTTTGTTGCTAAGCAACAAGTTGATGAGAGATAGTAGACGAACACCACAACCACTTGATTTTTTTAATGGAAATAGTGATCATTTCAATAATAAAACATTATATTATAAAATTTTCAAACACGTAGCTTTATTTTTAATGGGTGGTGCATTTCATATAAAACAGAGCATATAATCCGAAGCTACTGGTATAAGTGAATGCACTTCTACTGTAAGACGGAGATTTCTTAAATCTGGACTTAGGAGTTGCAAAGCCCAGAAGAAACCCCTCATATCAGAAAAACAAAGGCTCCACCGTTTGAGATGGGCAAAAGATTATCGTCATTGGGCCCCAGAACAATGGCAGAAGATATTATTTAGTGATGAATCTACCTTTAACATTAAAATGCTGGAACACATATGTGATTTTCTGGAAAAGAATTTTCGAGATAGTGTGTTCTGCCAACAATTAAAAATCCAACCTCTGTCATGGTATGGGACTGCATGTCTGCTGAAGGTGTTGGTATACTGCATGTTATATGTGGCATGATGAATGCAACCAAACCAAAAAAGTTATTTCCTGACAAAACCTCTGCTCCTTGCCACTGAGCAAAGGTTGTTGAATGTTGGATGTCGACCAATAAAGTTCAAAGAATAGACTGGCCAGCACGATTCCTAAATCCTATAGAACCCTTATGGCAGAGGATTTCTAACATTATTTCAAGAAAAAAGCACACAAAAAAGCGAAATTAATCGAATCCCTTATTAATGCTTGACATAGCTACATAAATACGGGGCGTGTCCGGAATCTAAGGTATCAAAGACTTAAAAATGTTGTAACAAGCAAGATTTATTATAATACATGTTAAACTACATCTACAAATATACAGGGAATTTTTCTTTTTAGTATACATACTACATAGCCTATGTATACTTTTAAAAGAAACGAGTCAAATTCGCCTATTGTGTAGGCAACCAACTATACATACAACTCAAGCATGCTGTGACCACAGCAACAAATTAATTCAATGCTAAAAAATAAAATTAATCTTTATTTAGTGTCAAACAATTGTTAGAAAATTTAAATCAGAGGGATGCGTAATAAATTCCCATAAAATAAACACTGAGAGTAATCACGTTTTAACCGAAGAAATGAAATGAAATATTTTATGCTGCGTTGAATAATAATAATTAAAAAAAGTTTGCCATCGCCGGGAATTGAAGTCGGATCAACTGCTTGGAAGGCAGCTACGCTCACCATCACACCACTTTACCGTGATGTATGTGTTTTATACAAAAGAAATATAATGTGCACGGACCTTACGGATACATCCTGTCGATTTTTATATTTAATAAATAAGTCATCATCTGCGTCCTATATACCTACAAGGTGAAATACTTATTTAATATAAACACTGCATCAACATAACCTTTATACTCAAATAATTCACAACTATAGTGACGTTTGTTTCTGATTTTTAGTTGTCGGTATAGTTGGTTGCATACACAATAGGCGAAATTGACGCGTTTCTTTTAAAAGTATACATAGGCTATGTATACTAAAAAGAAAAATTCCCTGTATATACTACTTTTCCACATAATCGCCCTTAATATCTAGACACTTATTCTACCGTGGAACGAGTTTTTGTACACCCGTCTCAAAAAACATCGTGTCCAAAGACCGCATCTATATTTTCGTAGCAGCAATCACTTCATCGTCGCTCTGAAACCTCGTACTCCCAAAAATCTCTCCAGCGGGACAAACAACCAACAATCTGAGGGGGCTAAATCTGGGCTGTGTGGTGGATGTTACAACACTTCCCACTTGAACGACTTAAGGAGATTGCTCGTGTCTTTTGATGTGTGTGATGTAGCGTTGTCGTGGAGAAATTTAACACCACGCGTTAATAAACCGGGATTTTTACACTTTATTGCAGCTCTCAAATTTTTCAGTTTGAGTTTCACAATAACGTGTAGCATTAACAGTTTCACCGTACCGTATAAATTCGACAAGAAGTAATCCTTTTTTTTTGCTGAAAGATTTTGTCGAAACTTTTTTGTTCGAGGAGACGTTGTGTGTTGCCACACCATCGAATCAACTTTACTTTCAGATGTAGTATGGTGAACCTATGTTTCGTCACCTGTAATAATATCCATTAAAACGTCCGGATTATCGTTGTAACGGATAAGATTTTGGAGGCAGATTTCCATGCGAAGGTCTCGATGATGATCTGTTAAACATTTCGGAATCCAGCGTGCTGAAATTTTTTTTGTAACCCAATGTTTGAGTCAGAGTCTCGTTAATAACTGTCGGTATTCCTAGTGTAACTGCCATATCTCTCACTTTAAGTCTGCGATCTATGTGTAACAGTTAATTTACCCGATTAATGTTGGCAGTTGTAACCGAAATTTGTGGTTTTCCAGATATTTTCTCATCGCCCAAATCGACCCTTCCTTCCTTAACTTTTTTACACCATACCGAAACCTGCTTACGGGATATTACAGTACCATACACAGATACCAATTCGCTGTGAATTTACACACCGGGATTCTTTTTGCAAGAAGAAACCGAATTACGCTGCGAATTTCGAATGGGCATGCATTAATAAAATGTTATACCATATTTACACTTATTTCTCAGTTATTAATTAACACGTTCAAAGTTTCACAGATTGTAGTACAAATATGTATGATGTTCATTTGATTGTAGCGTTTTCACAGAAACAAAACAGAGCAGAGTGAAAAGCAATAGTACGTTAGATTCCAGACACGCCTCGTATGTTCCTCTGTAATACGTTTCCTTTTATACGCGTTAATGATTGTTTCTTAGACCATAGTATGGTCTCTTCTTCCGTCAAAAAGGATCCCAAGTATTGGCGTTTTAGAATTTGCTATTTTACTAGTACAGACTATACGTTCCGTTTCTCTCACTCTTATGATTTTCATTCTATCAATTTTCATTGTAGAATTGTCTTTTGATAAAACACCAATATCTTCCAAAACAGCATTCGCAATTATGGCTGCTGCACGATCTGATATTGCGGTTCTATCACAGTCAAGCCCTACAAAAGACAACCTAACTCTAATTTTGTGTCGATGTTTTTGATTCTGCTTTACCTGCACCTAATAAAATAAACGCGTACGTTAATTACAGGTAAATATAAAACTTAGTTAAGTAAACTTACATGAAATTCTATTAGTTCAACCTATTCTTCATCCTTCTCTTCTTCCTCCATGTTTTCATTTTCATCATTGTTGAAGCTAATAGACGAGAAGCTTTTTTTTAACAATGGAACGACTACGTGACGGCATGTCTTGTAATTTCATCAAACAAGCTACTGTAGTGTCTTTTCTTTCACTTGCAATTTTTATTTTCTCGGTAACTTTTGTATCTACATCTAACAGAAATTCTTGCATCCTAAGAGGTACTTTTTCGATTTTTCGCATTTGCAGTTTTCGAAACTGCACTTGGAGCACGCTAAATTCTTAAAACTTTAAGTCCTCTGCGAAACCTGAAAATATTAAAATAGGCCAACCAGCTTCAGAGACTCTTTCTTATGTGTTTAAATTCACAGTTTGATGCCGGTGATAAAATGATTAAAAAACACAAGGTTTTTCGTTCCACGCTACGCTACTACGCAACGCAGCTTTATGACGCTCCTTTCTATGGCGCCGTATTTGGTGAAATATGTCCCTAAGAGTACCTAATTTATGTGCTTCTAAATTCTCTTTCAGACAATATCCTAAAATTTAATAAACTGCTACAGGTAACAAAGTTAGAGCTATCATAAAATTTAAGTACTATGTTAAGTACCTCTGACGGTCAAAACTATTGTATGAAAATTAATGTAGTACATAATAGTAAGCGTTTGTACCAAATTGGATATAAATATTTTAACATTTGTGGAAATTGCAATAACTAGAAAAAATATAAAATTTAACTTTAAGGCCCTATAACTTCTTACGGAAGGATCTTTTACCTAGGTATATTAGCTTTATTTGGTTTAGTTTAATCTAAAAAATCTACAACCAAAGGTGTCACATTTTAAATGAAACACCCTCTATGTTTATTAGGACTTTTTGCTTGTTTAGACCCAAGAATACCATATTGAAGTATTATGAAATCAAGGTGGGACACCCTGTATAAGACATGCGTCAGACCTGTGCTGGCATACGTAGCAGAGACCCCCACAGACAACAATAAAAGAAAGAACATATTTAGAATAACGCAGAGTATTGAGAGCGATTACTGGAAAAACATTGCGGGATAGAATTCGAAATGACATCACGAGGAAGACGAAAACTGTAAAATGTAAGTTATATACATTAACGGGATGCCGACTTTTTTATGCTGTGCTATTTTTATAACGCACGGTCATCCGTGTCAACTTATCTATACAAAAAGCAAGAGTACGTCTTTCCTTTCGATTGAGATTATTTTAAATGTGCTGCTCATAATACGTTTTTGAACATAGTTAGATTGCCCAAACCTTAGTTCCATATAGGTACTAGCAATTCGTAAGGCAGTGTGATAGGCTATGCATATTTGCAAAACCATATTCTTTAAAATATAATAAAATAATAAACCATTGAGTATTTTTAACCAAACACGATTAATTGAGAAATATTACTATGTGAGATAATAAACACAACCAACCGCATTATCTCCCCTTATCAATCATCGTACAGTATGCTTCGCTTAAACTATTTTTGCGTTAGTCTGAAAGGGAAAATTCAGCTGATGGCTTTACGATACTATTTTCGGACTCTGCGGTCCGTGGTTTTTCAATTAAAAACCTCAGTTCGTACTAGGGCTACATCACCTGAACGTTTGCTTAATTTGGAAAATCTGAATCCCAATGTGAAAGTGATGGAATATGCGGTTCGTGGACCGCTGGTTATCAGAGCTGGGGAAATAGAGAAAGAACTGCAACAGGTTTGTTATCTGTAATATACCAGCAAGCATGGCGTAGTTAGAATTAATTATAAAAATTAATCTTGATGTTGTGTGAAATAGTAGAGAAATAAGGTATGGGAATATATTGAAATTAATGATATACTTGTGAGTTTCACATGCGAGATTATGTTAAATGAAATATAATTAGTTAATAACAGTTTTGAGTTTGGATGTAAGACTAATAAAGTGGATCGTGAACAAATTAGGACAATGTTAATGATCCACTAAACCTCAAATTCAAATTTTTGGCACTCCTCGTGATACGGTTGCACTAGAGGAGTAAGAAGACTCCACACGCATGTACCTTACACCAGCCAGGTTACGTATGGTTACACACCAACACGGTAACCGCAGAGTGAAACTCTGTTGTGCATTGCACAAACCAGCAAGTCCTGTGAAAGCTATATAATAATAATAATAAAAATGGTATATCTGGAAACATTTCATGGTATATTTGTCTCGCCTCCAGTGCAGTTCCGTCCGCAAGCCAATATCAGTAATGCAAATCAGCTTTTTCGGTGTTTATAAAGTTGGGCATGTTTGAAAACAAAATAATACGCACAAGCTACAATGCATCAAAAATGATCACTATTTCAAGTATAAATTCAATTTCTTGACAGCTTAAAAATTTTTAAATTTATCAGTTTAACGTTGAAGCTAATGGCACTGTGATTCCAGTTTTCAAATTTTCACAAGATTTCGCTTTCATATAGGATTAACAAAATTATATTGTATTATAAACATTCAACACCTTGTATTTTAAAAACAATGCATCTTGGGGAAATATTTGTTCTTAATTTTTGTTTTAAAATCGGTCAAAGAATTACCTCCTGAAGTTTGCGACATATCTTAGGAAACACCCTTTATACTAGTATTATGTGATTTCAAGCTAGCTTTGTTTAAATGGCGTAAAAAAGCCCATTTCTGTATTTTCACCTTTGATCGTAACATTTTGTGGAATATTTCGGTCTTTTTTGTAACACATATATTAACTTTGTCTTCATCAACATATACATTTAGGAAGTTTATAAATAATGGCTTTTAATTAATGCGCATAACATACTTCAAATCGGTATTAATATCATTACAGGGCATCAAGAAACCATTTACCGAAGTCATAAAAGCAAATATTGGCGACTGTCATGCCATGGGTCAAACTCCCATCACATTCATTCGTCAAGTAATAGCCCTTGTATCCTACCCTCGGTTGCTTGAAAATTTAGAGTTTCCAGAAGACGCAAAAGAAAGGGCTCGAACTGTTCTTGCTGGATGTAGAGGCGGTTCAGTTGGGTCTTACACAGAAGAAAACGGAATTGAAATAATTCGCAAACATGTTGCGGAGTTCATCCAGAAAAGAGATGGGGGTATTCCTTGTGATTGGCAGAATATTGTGATTAGCGGTGGTGAGTATAATATTCATACTATATATATACTATGACTATAAATGATTTCCAAAAGCCCCTGTCTCACCGTAAAATGTTTGTTAAAGGTTTTTCTAAAAACTTCAAACAAGACGTAAGTTGAGGGACAAATGTCAAATAGTCTAATAAGAAGGTGCTTGAAAAGAATTGGCGGCTCAGAAAGCCCTACATTTCTGAATACCCCAATTTTTAATAGTCTTCCAAAAACTACAATAAGAAAGTTTCTGTATTTAAAGGTGCCAGTGATGGAATAAAAAAGATACTGAAATTATTTGTATGTAATTCCAACGGAAAGAAACCAGGTGTAATGGTTCCAATACCACAGTATCCTCTCTATTCTGCAACGCTATCGGAGTTTGACATGAAGAAAATTGACTATTACTTGGATGAATCCAATGGTTGGGGTTTAAACATAGAAGAATTACAGGTTTGTTAAAATACATTTATTAAAGATTCTGTAATAACGTATTACTATTAGAGATCAGTAGATGAAGCACGGACAGTTTGTCATCCGAGGGCTCTCGTTGTGATTAATCCCGGCAACCCCACTGGCCAAGTTCTGTCACGCAAAAACATAGAAGAGATAATCAAGTTTGCTTATAGAGAGCGTCTTTACCTTTTGGCAGATGAAGTTTACCAAGATAACGTTTACGCGGAAGATTCCCAGTTTCATTCGTTTAAAAAGGTATTTTTTTTTTATATCCCCTGGGTCCGTCTACCCTTGGTTCCGGAGACACTTAAGCCAATAAGGCTTATTGTGTACTTTGTGTACTATTGTGTATTTAAAACATATTCTTTTTTAAAAATTATTTTTTATTCCTTTAGGTTTTAGTAGAAATGGGCGAACCTTACAGTCAGATGGAGCTGGCAAGCTTCATGTCTTGTTCAAAAGGTTACATGGGCGAGTGCGGTTTACGAGGTGGCTACGCCGAAGTGATAAACATGTGCCCCCAAGTCAGAGCTATGTACTTTAAAGCCAATACGGCAATGCTTTGTCCTACTGTTCTGGGACAAGCTTGTTTAGATGCCGTCGTACGACATCCAGAGAAAGGAGAACCCAGCTACGAGCAGTTCACGAAAGAAAAAATGGCTGTGTTGGATTCTTTAAAGGTTTGTTTTAGTTCGTATCAGCCTAGTAATTGTTGATAAGAATAGGCTATACAGTACCACATCAGTAGCATTGTATTCAAACCAATAATTGAAGGCCGTATAAACAAAAGCAGATTCCGAAATTCAGTATTACGCGACATATTTGTATTTTATTGAATGATAAAAGTGAGTTTATTTCCTTCGTAAGTAAGCATTTAGATCTATGTTAAAAGAATTATCTAACCCAAGTAAAACACTAAATTTTTTTAGAAGTAAATAATACTAAATTCTCTAAACTGATACTCAATTTAACCATAATTTTAGCGATATAATAACCATGAAGTCCCTTTATATTACTTTGCGTTTTCGTTTGCCTTCTCTCCCTCTTCTTTTATACAACACACTTAACTCCTCTGCTCTTTAGGATGAAAAATATTCAATATATATACCCAAACAATTCTACGCGAATGTTTTTTTGTGTATCCAAGGCTTGCTGTACCATTTTCTTGAACGCAATGCCGCGAAGTTCAAATACTGCAAGCCGGCACATTACCCCCTCCCCAGTGAAGCGTCAATACTTGCAGCACGAACTGGCAATTTAACTGTCCTGCCTGATTTCGTTTTGGTTCTTGATTGTTGGTTTGGCACTTGAGGAAGCTGAATGGCGTTGCGCGAAGGCGTTGAATTGACTACTGGGGGTTCGCCTAGAGGCTGAGCTGTGAATACTGCTTTTAACCGGTCAACGCAAACGTTGGTGTTTCTGCCATGTAACATTATTGTAAATGTCTTGTTGTTTGGGCAGGCAACAACTTGGTGTGGGCCGCTATATGGCTGTTGTAGGGAACGTCGTATGCTATCGTCCCGCAGGAAAACGTGGGAACAATTAAGCAACTCCGTTTGGACAAAAACTGTCTGCGTGTTATGATGGGATGCTGGGACTGCTCGCATCTGTTTGCGCAGAGTTTGTGCAACACTTGCTGGGTCGTCGGAGGTGTTTTCGCTGAAAAAGAATTCTCCGGGTAACCATAGAGGTCTGCCGTAGACCAATTCAACAGGGGAGCCTTTTAAATCGTCTTTATATAGCTGGCTCGAAGTCCCAATAAAATTGTAGGAAGCACGTCTACTCATCTTTTGGTTTGATGGCACATAATGGCGGCCTTGAATGTTCTATGCCAACGTTCTACTAGGCCGTTATATTTAGGGTAGTATGCTGTAGTTCGGGAACGCTTCGTACCTAAGAGATTTGTTAAATGGTTTAGTAGCGCTGAATTAAATTGTCTGCCCTGATCTGTTGTTATTGTGCGCGGCGTACCGAACCGTGCTATCCAGCCGCTGTAAAATTCATTCGCTACGGTCTCGCCGGTGATATCCGTCAAAGGAAATGCCTCCGGCCATCTCGCAAAGCGGTCTACAACAAACAGTACGACAATATCGGAAACCTCGGGATGGTGGCAATGGTCCTACTAGATCAAGGTGAATATGTTCGAAAAGTTCCAATGGGGTTCTTGGTGTGTCGTTGAATTTTAGAACGCTGACAAGGAACACAAGTACGCACCCATTCTGTGACATCTTTCTTCAATGATGGCCGAACGAATTTGTTCTTTATTAAACGCAACGTAGTGCGTTTGCTGGGGTGCGTTAAGTGGTGAATTGTTCCAAAATCTCTTTCTCGTAGCGTTTTACGAGCATAAGGTCGAATTCTTTCTGCGAATATATCATAATATATAGGAGAATTGCCATTAACAGGAGTATATTGTTGTAGCCTGAGTGATGAATTTGCTAGGAGTACTTGCAGTTCTTCGTCGACTCTTTGTTGCTGGGTCAATTCTTCCGTGTCGATCGCAGGTGGTAGCGTGATAGCGTCGAGACGTGAAAGAGCGTCGGCGACGGTGTTGTCGGTACCTGCGATATAAACAATTTCTGTCGTGAACTGGCCGATATAGTTCAGGTGTCGCAGCTGCCTAGGAGAAGCTTTCTCGGATTTCTGCCTAAATGCGAGAACAGTGGCTTGTGATCGGTTTGGACAATAAGTGGCCTTCCTTCTACCATATACCTGAAATATTTAATAGAAGAATACATAGCAAGTAGTTCCCTATCGTAGGTGCTGTAGTTCTTCAGAGCGTTGTTCAGTTTTTGTGAATAAAATGCCAGTGGTCTCCACTGTCCACTCTGCCGCCGTGCAAGCACTGTCCCTATAGCGGCGTCAGAGGCATCCACGGTAATAGAGAGCGCATCCTTTACCGCTGGGTGTGCCAATAACGTTGCTTCCGCGAGTTCGTGTTTGCACGATTGAAAAACTTCTTCGGCTTGCGGTGTCCAATTAATTAGTCTTTTATCGTTGCGGCGACTGTCTTTTAGATATTCATTTAAAACTGCTCGAGTTTTAGCAGCATTTTTTACAAATCTCCTGTAAAAATTGATAATACCTAAAAATCGGTGAAGTTCAACAATGGGTTTTGGTTTTTCCATGCTGGTGATTGCTTCTACCTTGCTAGGAAGTGGTGTTGATCCATGTGCAGTGATCAGGTAACCAAGATATTCGATCTATTGAACTCCCAGGACACATTTGGCTGGGTTGACTGCAATGCCGTATTCATGGAGGCGCTGGAAAATCTGTCTAAGTTGATCGAGGTGCTCGCGCTCGTCAACTGAGGCTATTAAAACATTATCGATGTAGCAGTAACAGAAGCCTAAACCCTGCAAAATAGTGTTCATAAGCCGTTGAAAACTTTGAGCTGCGTTTCTAAGGCCAGAGGTCACATATAAAAACTCAAATAAACCGAACGGCATGATGACAGCTGTTTTAGGTACATCTTCTTCTGCTGCGGGTACCTGATACTCGCACTAAATCTAACTTTGAAAATATTGTTTTCCCTTCCAACTTATAAGTGGAATCTAAAATGTGTTGAATAGGATAACGGTCGGGGACTGTAACGGAATTTAAACGTCGATAATCTCCGCAAGGTCTCCACTCATCGGTTTTCTTGGCTACTCGATACAGCGGGGTGGTCCAAGGGCTGCTGGAAGGCATGCAAATACCTTGCTATTTGCACTGAAATTCGCTAAGGCTTTCATCTCGCGCAATAACTGTGATGGCGACTTATCTCCTAAATCGATTTCGGTTAACACGCG
The DNA here is from genome assembly GCA_014611495.1 of Limonius californicus. Lineage (NCBI taxonomy): Eukaryota > Metazoa > Arthropoda > Insecta > Coleoptera > Elateridae > Limonius > Limonius californicus. Next base: position 1,207 of record JABXWE010104204.1, on the reverse strand, counting down.
GCGTAATTGTTTATCTTCTGAATCGCTAAACCGTTCTATTAGATTAGTCTTTAAACAGATATAGTTGTCTTTCTCTGGAGCATTAATTAAAACGTCAGAAACTTTCTAAAGCACCGCACTATCAAGCGCACTTATAACGGTGAAGTTACTTTGGTCAGACTTCACGGAATACGCGTGAAATTGGGCTTCGACTTGAATAAACCAAAGTTTTGGATCTATTTGCCAGAACGGCGGTAACTTGATTTCTCGCACTTCCTCGACATGAATGGCGTCTGCAGCTGAACCTGATTGGTCTACAGGTTCCGACATGTTTGGTCGCGGTTGTAGTTGGACACTTAGAAGCAAAAGGCCAAAACTGCAAAATTTAAATCACGTCGGGGTCACCAAATGTGGAAGCACGACATACCAGTGTTGTAAAACCATTTATTTAATGTTACGAACAATAATTAGCAAAGATAATTACACCAAATACATGAAGAAACGCGGTGGTGTTTTAACAATTTTGCGCGAATGTTTTTTTGTGTATCCGGGACTTGCTGTAGCATTTTCTTGAACGCAATGCCGCGAAGTTCAAATACTGCAAGCCGACACAAGTGCCTGGAAACAAAGGACAAATTTAATTTCTCAGTTGACAGCTGTGGCGTCACTTCAAAGTTGCACCAGCGAAGAAATGCGTTCTGTGATAAGATTTCTAACTGCAGAAGGAGTGAATCCTTCTGAAATTCATTCTAGAATGCTTAAGGTGTACGGAAGTAGCTGTTTAGCTCGTTCAAGTGCGTTTGAATGGGCAAAAAAGTTTAAAAGAGTCACCGAAACTGTGAAAGATGCACCACGACCAGGACAAGCAAACTGTGTAATCACTGAAAAGAACATTAGAACTGCGCAACAGCCCATTTAACAAAACAGACGCATAAAACTAAAAGAAATTGCTTCCGAAATTAATGTGACTATCGGTTCTACACATAACAGTGATTTTGAGCAGTTGAAATACCGAAAAGTTTGTGGGAGATTGTGCTTGTACTGTTTTGCTGTCACGTTATGAAAAAGAGAGAGCTGCCTTTTTAAATCGTATAGTGACTGGTGATGAATCCTGGGTTCACCATTTTCAGCCAGGATGTAAGCAATCATCAAAAGAATGGTGTCACTCAGCATCACCAAAGCCCAAAAAATTTAAAGCTGCGGCGGGAAAGGTAATGTTGACTGTGTT
>JABXWE010104203.1:0-17245 GCA_014611495.1 Limonius californicus | reverse complement strand
TATTATGTCAAATATGTTAAATTGATTTTCATAATAACCATAGATACTTAAATTCCCCACCTTTCATCTCCTACGGTCTGTCCTTGTTGCACTCATTGCTATGTTTCAAAAAAAATCGAGACAATCTGTATATATATATATATATATATACAGTGTGTCGCATTTAAGATGAAGACACCCCCATATTTTCGCTATTTGAAGGAATACAGATTTGAATTTTTGCACAGTCTTAGAGGCTGATCGGTCACATTTAAGATACTCAACTGAAATCTGAACTTTAAACTCAGCCTACTACGAACACACAAACAGGGTCAATTCTCGATATTTTGCTTCGCGTTAGAGATATCGAAAAAATTATTAGAAAAAGTTGTTCAGAATATTATTCTAACCCCATATACCGCTTGGTTTTCTTCGCGTAATGTGTTCCTTTTTGGTGGATTGGAGGTTCGTATGACATGAGAAACGTCTTGGCGTATAATTTCAGCTGTGGTTTTGTCTAGTACTGAGACAGCTGATTCAACTCCACAAATTATATCCTCGACTGGTAGGTGGCTAGGGGCAATTTCGAAGTTAAATCCTTTAGCTAGGACATTTTAGGCTGCTTCATCCAGTTGGTGACTTGATATGTTGTAGACCACTTTCGGTGACTTTGGCTTTTCGGTGATGCTTGTTGGTTTCTGTTCTGATTGGAGCCGCTTGAACTTTCCTTTTTGTTTGTTTGTGGTCAGGGTGATATTGGTTTCAGCCCTGAACTCGCTCAACTGGTCCACAGTTTGCCAAAATAACGGATGGATGGAGTTACTTAATTGAAGATGTAGGCGTAATAGCTATTTGTTGACCTGGTCCGGAGTTCTTCTTATGTCATGGATGGATTCTCTGATTAAACTGAGGCTGGCTCTTTTGAGTATGTTCTCTGTGTGTTTGGTTTTCTTGTGGAAGGTTAGCTTCATGCTTTTAGGGATGGTCTTCTCATCTCGGCAGCGTTGTAGAAACGTCAAATCGCATCTTCGACCAGTTGTTAAAACCCTGGTCACCCGTTCTCAAAGACTCGCAGACTCAGAAAACATTGACCAAGAAATGAAGAAACTTCGAAAAGCCCTACGACAAAATGGCTTCAAGAATCAAACTATCAATAATGCACTTAAACCCAGCCGAGAGAAACCACAGGACGAAAAAGAAAAACCTACATCCAAAGCCCACTTGCCATACGTCAAAGGAACAACAGACAGAATCTCTAGAATTCTATGAAGGCACAATGTGGAAACAACATTCACAACTATGAGTTTATGAAATTCCCTGCCAGGACTACGATCAAACATATATAGGTCAAACAAACAGACGAGTCAACGTGAAAAGAGAAGAACACGAAAATGTCGTACGAAAGAACGAGAAGACTTTATCACTGGCATAACACGTAAGCACATCATCCCATAAAATTGCTTTCGCAAACACTAAAGTACTAGCCAACATAGGACACCTGAAATCACGAATAAAAAGGGAAGCTATAGAATTCGAGAAACACCCAAGAAACCTAAATTCTCGTGATGATACCCAAAGACTACCATCCGCTTGGAAACCGGTTCTATCCAAAAAAACAAACATACAACAGAATCCAACAAGTAAACATAGAACCACCCCAACAAAATCAGAATAACTCTTTCTCAACTTTAAGATGAACGTAACGGATACTATAGTTTTGGTAACCACTACGGATGCACAAACGACACCTTTAAGTTACCCCAGGTAGGTCATCTTTCGAGGTGAAGAAATGATCACGTTGCGGACAGTCAAGGTTTACTTTGGTTATGTGGGAATTGACATGAAAACTTACAAAATAGTGTATTTCAGGTAGCCTTTTGCTCCATTAATATTAACGACTGTTCATTTTTTCCAAAACTGAAACGATAAATATTGATTTTAATTATTTTAGCGTAGAGTTTACGGTTTTAAAATGAATTTTGCAAAATTTATTAGCATATTGAATTATACAAATAACATGCGGTAACCAAATGTGAACAAATAAAAGTTTGCTGCTAATGCTACAGTATAAAAAGAGCGCTGAGACGACCTCAAATGACAGCTAGCTAATTGATTAAAAAACTAAATAAAAACAGAACATCACAAAAACTGTATACACCAACCTGCAAAAAAGTGCCCACTCCGAACTAATTGCTATAAAGTGTGTGCCGACATTAGTTTAACATTTTTTGTAGTTGTTACTCTTCGCCAGACGATTAAAAACTACCAATCTGTTGTACTTGAAACCACAGCCACCTGCAGTTTTAAAATGTTTTGATTTTGTGAACGTTTTCCACAGACAACAAAAGTGACTGTAGCGAGCACTTATGTACTAGAAATTTTAATGAGCTGACTTAAAAATAAGCTTTATCAAAAGTATTATGTTTTGTGTTTTCGTTTTAAAATTATTTATTTTCCTTAAAGTTGATCTTCCCATTACTTGAAGCTGAAACATTTTAAATTAAAAAATTAATGATTATTTTAAATTAAACGTACAGGGTCACCGCATGAAAATGTCAGATTCTACTACGACTTTGTTGTTTCTAAAAATATTGGAAAGTTATAAAATGCTTTATTGCTAATTTTCAATAAGCTATTCGATATTTTTATCAGAAAAAAAGAATCGATCATCGCGTTACTGAGATAAAGCTGCCAACTATGTTTTTTTTTTATGGAACACCATGTATCTTATTATAGCTTCTTATTCTTCGTTTTTTTTTTTCAGCTTTTATCAGTAGATACACGTGATCATTCTCTTTCATTGTTTACGAGATATTTATAATTAAATATAAATTCAATATATAAAACGGAAAACATAGTCCTCTGCAATTAATCTTTCAGGAGATTGCTTGATATTTTCAAGTGCGTCCTGAATTCGATGCCGAATGTCCTACATTGTTGCCAGCCGATTCTTTAGACAATATTCTTTAAATAGTCCCACAAAAATGTATTCGAAGAGATTGGGTCAGGACTATTTGCTGGCCACCGTGCTGTACTGTATGCTCCTAACCGTTTGAGGTACCGATGGTTTAAATATTTGGTAACTTCTCTTATGTGGCGGTGTTCTATCTTCGTGGGTTTGGACTATTCAGAATCTGTTGTCGGCCTATTAAAGTATCCGGCCGTTGTAAATGTGTCGCAGTCTGTCAATAGGTTTTTAAAGAAATCTGGATCTCCATCTAACCTTCCAACCAACGCTAAACAATACGATAACCTAATTATAGTTAGACAGATCTTAAAGATTTTGATGTTAATGCTATTCATAAAATAGACTTGGCCGACGCCCCTTGGTTTGTGTCCAATCAAAATCACCATGAGGACTGTAGCATACCGTTCATCAAAGATCATCTAAAGAACGCACTGCCGATCATAGCAGTCAACTTGTAAAGAATGTTGCCAGAAGACCTAACTAATTAGGGAAGGAAGAATGGGGAACCGTCCAGTTCAAGCCAAATATCTTTCAATTCATTTACTTATTACTCTTTATGTTAGAGTAGATTGTTATTTTTTCAATAAAACTTAAAAAAAGTATTTTCACTAAGAAACTATAGTCACAAAACACACTAGTCGCACTATATTTCGCTTTTCAGATTGCACTTGTCGTTCCGAATTCAAACTTTGAAACTGTCCAACTCTCGGTTGTCTCCCGCATTTGTACCACGCGTTCTCGGTGCGTAGAACATATTCGAAAACTCTCTAAAGTACTCGAATCTTCTAGACAAGCGATCACGCAGCAGAACTTTTCAGAACATGCTCTAGCTCTGCTATTCGCTACAAGATGGCGTTGTGTACTTCGACTAACCTAGCATAATTGACGTTCTTGCGTAATTCCGCCGCTCCCCACAAGATGGCGCTGTACTATGGTAGCTTTGCCACGTTCTGCACTTAGCTTCTCTACTTTCCGCAAGATGTCACTACTATACAATTAGCATGGGCGTAAGTAGTCGTAACAATATGTAACGCATAGCACGCACATCGGCTATCTCCGCCGCAATGAAATGTCCTTGACACTTGCCTGTAAGTACCAGCCGAAATTGCGAACGGAGCGGAGTCCACCCAAGCGCCTGGCGTTATAGACATCTCACTCGCCGGCTAGTCTCAATACGAAAATTCAAAACTACAGTATGTTGGTATGATAAGCTAGCTAGGTCTTGGCCCTTGGTACTTAATGGAAGAGTCAGTGTGGCCCTTAGGCTAAAAAGTTTGGAGATCCCTGGTTTATTGTATGAAAATGGTTGCTTTCTGTTACGTCGATTTCTTATTGTAGTTACTAACAGTTTTAATAATATTATTTGTATTAGTACTTAACAAACAAAGCACCCGGTTGTGCAACCGTACTATATTAAACTCTAAACACGTGAAAAACAAAAAAAAATAGAAGGACAATTTTTATTTAATTCAGTAAATGTTGGTATACAATTTCGTTAATTGTGCAAAAAAACTATTGGAGTTATATCACAACTTCTTGGTTGCCATCGATGCACAGCTCCTCTTCAGTCCCATTTTTTCCAAGTACATTATATAAATAATTCCTAACAATCCAACTGTAGGGAGCAGGGTAGCCATCATCTTGACACTGAAGTTTTTGTTGTACGAAGCTGGGTTGATAAATAGTGTCTCCTAAGACGACGTTGCATGGTATATTGGAGTAGGTACTTGTTTATCCTGTCACTTGACAGCTATATGTCTTCAGTGTAAAAGTGTCAAATGGTTTTACGGTACCTATTTCTACTTGTTAATGATCACCTTAGAACGGCGTCGTGTTCCGCCATTTGGTTGAAGCAGCGTATCATTGTCGATTTTTTACGTGCAGAACACTGCACTCGGATCGTAATTCATCGTCGTCTAAAAGAGATGTATGAGGAAGATACTGTGGATATATTAGCAAAGCAAGACGTTGGGTTAGGTGTGCTAATAAAGCCCTATAAATAAACAAGGTATCTGTGAGAAGGAGTTCCAACAACCCAGGTAAAATGTCGCATTTTGTTCGCATTTACTAAAAATAAGCAACAAATCTCTTCTATAGATAATTACTTATTACTTAAATTTTAAGTAAATTGGCAGTTCGGCTTGTGTGTTACAAGTAGGGGAATACCATATCATTTAATAAACGTTCACTGGATGGTCAGACGTTGACACTGACTTAAAAGATGACACTTTCTTGTGTCCACTCAATATGGTAAACGAAATTCTTTTTGATGTGCAATAAATTAAACAAATCAGAATTAAGGAAATTATGAAAACATAATGCAGCATTAGGAATGCATCTAGGCTCATTACTTTCAACAACCCTGTATATCTTATTATGTTGTCAGCAGTTATTACCGCAGCAATTATTTTTGCTACACAAAAAAACACTTCTATACACAAAAGTATGTCGCAATGGCGTTTCTGGAAGCTCTAGCAGATCTGTATTTAAACTGTTTATCTGGTGACTTTAACAAAATCAAGGGTATAAATATGATTTACAATATACTATACACACACGAATATTTTCGCATTAGCATCATAAATTTTATATCACAACGAAATTCCTGGCATAAACAAGCTCATTAATCATATTAGCTTGCAATAATTACTGTGAGACACTTTGTTTAATTCAGATTTAGAGTAAAAGTATGTGCTTACTGGAGGTTAACCAAATGGAAATATGAGGTTTAGCAAAAATAAAATTGTGATTGGAATGTTTTCTGAAATTACAAGCGGATCAGCTGTATGGTCGCATTGTTTAAAAGATCAATGTTAAAGCTTTGAAAAATGGAAATAGCATCAATAAAACAAGCTTTATGTACATATTATGCAATTTTTGTTTGTTTTCTATTACATAAATTCATAAAATCGCCGAAGTAAAAATACGTTACTGTAGATAAGTATAAATCACGGAATTAATATTTAATTGATTAATAGAATCATATTCTTGTTTAAACCATAAAAAAGTAACCACAATGTTGACGCAATAAAATAAAATTTTTCTAAAAGCTAACAGCATTTTTATTAAGACTTTAAAAAGAATTACATAACAAGATTACATTTTTACAAACATTTTTATATAGACTTTAAACCGTATTAGAAGACAAATTCTGCAAAACAAGTAAAAGGCGGACAGTGTAAGCGGAAGATTAGCTTTCATTTCAAATTTTACTGCTCTGTTTCCGTGCAATTATTTGTAGCAACTTGAGAATGGCATCATTATCTACGCTAAGCTTAAGATGAAAATTTTTAATAGGAACTAGAGCTGATTCTGAGTTTGAGGATATAGTTTCCTCCAATTTGTAACTTGTTTAACGATCGGTTGGATTTTACAAAACTTTAGACCGTGTTTTAGCCAACCTCAAAGTTACTACAAGGATGGTTCATCAATTATTATCCCTAACATAGAAGGCGTTGACCGACAGAAGAATATTTTTTTCCTAGAAAAGTCAATTATTAACATTACTATATCTTCTTGTTTATAAAAGTTATACATTTAATATTGCTATAGTGCTAGCGCTTTTGTTGAAATACAAAAATAACGACAAGGGCTGTGAAAAATACATGTTTAAAAAGTCGTGTCAACACGCACCTAGTGCTGGGCCACCAAAAACTGCTGTCACTCAAGAAAATCTTGTATTGGTCCATGATATGGTGCTGAGTGATTTCAGAGAATTGCGGTCAAATATATTGCTGAGACATGTGGCTTTTCCACTGCAAGCATTGACGAAATTTTGCATTAAAAATTGGCTCTGTAAAAGTCTGCGCACGATGAATTCCGAAAATGTTGTCACCTGATCAGAAGCGGGCCAGATTTCTCACCGCTGCGAGCAATTTGAGATTGATTGACACGGATTTGGATGGATTTTTGGAAAGATTTGTAACTGTAGATGAAACCTGGGTTCATCACTTTCAGCGATAAAACCGCAGAGTATGGAACTGCAGCATCGTGCCCCCCCCCCCTCAAAAGTTCCTTATAACTTCATCGGCCGGAAAGATAATACCAACGGTGATTTGAGATTTCGAGGAAGTTCTTCTGTTGATTATTTACCACGTGGTTACACAATAACGGAAGGCTATTACGCAGAACTCATACCAAAAGTTCGTGAGGTGGCGTGGAAAATTGAAGCGCGGCGTTCTATTCCACCAAAACAACGCTCCCGCCCACAAAAGCTGTATTTCTATGGCTGCTGTCCGCAACACTGGATTTGAAATTTTAGAACACCCCCCATATCTGACAGATCTTTCACCTGTTCCCCAAATTAAAAGAACATCTTCGGGGAACTCATTTTTTGGACGACGAAGAGGTGATGGCTGCTGTAAATAAGTGGTTAGCAGTGTAAGACAAAGAATTTTTTTTAAAGGCATTCTAGCTCTGCATCGTCGTTATACTAAGTGTGTTAACATTTTATGTTTTATGTTAAACAATAAAGTTGTTTCAAATGTCTAAGCGATTTGCTTGTATATCATGGACAAAAAATAATGAACCACACTTGTACATGCATTCAGTAGCGAGAGGCTTTAATGTGGCATGACGCAAGAATAAATTCTCTTTACTTTGATAGTTCATTGGAAGATTCATCTTGAATTTCAGTATCTGTTGCCCTGATAAAGTTTCAAAAGAAATCGACGTACTTTTACAAATACATTGCTCTACATCGAACGTAGTGAATAGCTTGAAATCTGAGTTTATTTAATTAAGTACGCTTTTCACAACTTTCATCAATCGTTTGCTGCAACGGATCTGTTCATGGGGATCAAAGTTGAGTTACACATCGCTGAGGAACGGGAAATTCAGTCCCTACCTGAATGATATGAATGTGCATAATACGTTTGTAATATTATGTAGGTACTTACATTTTATAACTTGAATTTTGTCTTCAAATCTAAAAGTATCTTAAAACGCGGATCGTGGAATGTTATGATTTCAATAACGGAAAGAAAAATATAGCCTTTCCACAAAACGCTATGCACAGATTTTCGCATTTGTACAGCAATACGGGTTACAATGGACGAAAATGATTCTTCAGTATTAACCGGGATTCTCTCTCTCCCTCTCTCCCTCTCTCTCTCTCTCTCTCTCTCTCTCTCTCTCTTTAGCCTTCCGTTGTCCATGTTTAAACCTACGATGGGGGTATTGATAAGCACTTAGCCTACCATATAAAACGCCACAATATTTCGAAACAAAATTTTATTTATGCAACGTAATCTCCTTTAAGGCTTATACAGTTAGCAGAACGTCCATAAAGTCATTCTAAGTTGTTTAAAAAAAAAATTGTTTTGGTCTGCAAACCACTCCTCAACGGCACATATTGCTTCGTCATTTGTCTAAAATCTTTTACCTTTCAAATGTTTTTTGAGTTTTGGGAACAAATAATAGTCTGACGATGCCAAATCCGGAGAATAGGGCGGGTGGTCAACCAATTCAACACCAACTTCATCAATTTCTTGCAGTGCAATCAACGACTTGTCAGCAAAAAGTCTTGCAAAAAGAGCACCACCTCTGGCAAGTTTTTCGTGGCGTTTTTCCACAATTTTCTTACGTAATTTAGTTAGCAACTCAGTATAATATTCTACCCCGTTTCAAATAATCTATCAGAATTATCCCATCTTTATCCCAGAAAACTGAAGCAAGAATCTTGCCAGCCGATTTTTGAACACCAAATTTTTTGGGTCGTGGAGAACCAACATGCTTCCGGTATTTGAATTGCCCTTTAGTCTCTGGATCATAGTTATGGATCCACGTTTCGTCCATAGTAACAAGCCGATCCAAAAAGTTTGAGGAGTCTTCTCCAAAACGGCGGCAGATTTCCTTTGACGTTGTCAATCGAACGCGCTTTTGATCAACGTTCAAGCATCTTGAAATCCATTTGGCCGAAAGCTTTCTCATACCCAAGTCGTGATGAATGATGTGACACACACGTTCATAAAAAATGTGCAATGTTTCTTCTATATTCTTAATCGCAATACGTCAATTTTCTAAAATAATATCATGGACAGAATCATCTTTTTCCGGAGTGGTCACAGAAATTGGTCTTCCAGGGCGGTGCTCATCTTTCACATCTGATCTTCCTCTTTTATATTCCGCAACCCAGTTTTTAATAGAGGCGTATGAAGGACACTGATCACCGAAGGTTTCTATCATATCAGCAAATATTTCTTTGCCCGATAACCCTCAAAAATAAATACTTAATAACTGACCGAAACTCGATTTTTTCAAATGCTATCTTTTTCAAATATTCACAGTTTGATCACCGTTCAACTTATGAATGTTAAAGTTTGACAACTTCTTTATAAAACATCTAGTTGTAACCATAGCAATCATATTCACTTTTCTTTACTAGAAACTTTCCAGGCTAACTAGATATTAATACCCCCTCGTAGACCTCTCTCATTTCTTGACCCGTGGCTTGCTGCAAGAGCAGGATAAGATAAGACCATGCTACGCCTGCCGTTTTCTTAATACCATCGTACTATCTTGTACGTGGCCGCCCTCTTCCTCTTTGTGTTAACCACGGTCTCCAATGTATGATAGTGTTTGACCATCTTTTTATCTGTGTACCTGACTACATACCTGCCTAAACCCATTTTAATTTTGCTACTCGTTGAACCACACCTGTCACAGTTATACTTGTTATGTGTTCGTTGCGTATTCCGTCTTTAATAGAGAGGCCTAGCATGAGCGTTTCTATTGCTCTTTGCATAATTATTAACTTGTTAGCTAGTTTTTACGTAAGTACCCAGGTTTGCGCTCCATAATTTATAACCGAAAGTATGCACTGATCATAAACTCGTACCCTAAGATGGATTGGTATTTTTCGATTTTTTAATATGTAACTTGGTTTACCAAATACTACCATTCTAGTCTTCTTATTCATTCAATTTCTGCGATCTGGGTCTCCTTTCCCAGTTTTAATATCTGCCCAGTATTGGTCGAAGTTTTCCACGGTTTTGGATCTTATTTCTATTCGTGGGTCTTCTTCTTCTAACATTCGTTTTGTTTATGTTCATACGCAGGCCTATTTTATTCGTTACCGATTCTAATTCTGTAAGCATAATTTTCAGATCTTCTTTATTGTCGGTTAACAGAGATATGTCTAACTTCTTCGTTAGTCGGTTGTTCAGGATTTTGTGAGTAACTTATAGGTCTGTGATAATAGGGTCTCGGTGGTCTAGTGCGGGAACTCGTTGCCACTCGAGGCCTCAGCGAAATGTAGTCGATCCACTGGGGCGTTCGAATCTCAGCTGGGGCGACCGCATTTCGCTTAGTTAAGTTTAGGTTGCATATTGCATGAATGCTTAGTGTGTAAGGGACGCCCGCACGCCCTGAAGTAATGCGAAAGCGGTTCCAAAGGGGGGTACGGTAGTATGAATGAATGAGAAAAAAAAGGTCTTTGATAATAAACTTCTTGATCTATAATTCTCTAGTAACGGTCTCCTTTTTGGTGCAATAATACTACCACTGCATTATTCCATTCCGTGAGAATTTTACCTTCTTAAATACATTTATGAAATAGCTTAGTTAGTTTACTTCTAATTTCATTTTCAGCTTGTTTTAACATCTCTGCTAAAACCAGGTGCTTACCTGGACATTTATCATTTTTCAAAAATTTGAAAGTATACCTTATTTTTTCTTACATTCTTATAGGTATTAATATTAATTGTAGTGTACTTAGATTATAGTCATACTGTACATAAATAGTGTAGATTTAGTTTAATAAGTGGAACGCCTCGTGCCTTGACAGGTAAGCATTATTGCTACATTGGGGAGTCCGGTCAACGTGCGAGTCGTAATAGAATAGTTTGCAAGCTTGGCTTGAAAGTATGTAAAACCCAAGTAAAATCAATTAAATGTTTAATAATTACAAATGGATTTTTAATTGAATTGAGTACAAAGGTGACTCCTGAAAACCAAAAGGAATGGTTTTAGTACACCCCTGTTGTTTTCTTAGACACTTCATATTTCTATTTTCTTCTATTACTTTTCGTATTTCCTTATCTAATATTTTAATACTGTTTTCGTATGAGTTTTCTAGTAGCTTTACATACTTCTCGAAATTATTCATGTTTGTTTTCCCTAAATAATCCTTCTCTCTGTCGTATTCCTTGTTTCTTTGGTGATTTTATCAATTCTCTGTTTAGGTTTTTCCGCTATTTTTGGTGCTGAAGTTTTTAAAGTCTTGGTTAGTTCATTTGCCATCCCAGTCAAATGTTCTTCTTCTTCTTTTTTCTTCATTTTATCTTAATAGGGTTGTGTCTACAGCTACGATATTCTTTTATTTGAATTCTAACCAACCTCTTCTTTTTAATTAAATGGCAATTTTTGCTATACGGTTACGCCTATATTACATGAGTTGGTTAAAGTCTAAGAAAGAAGAAGAAACTTTTAAAATGATCAAAATTCAGCTTTAGTTTACTTGCTAAAGCTTTTCATTGCTTATGTATTTATTATTATTTGCTTTTTGAATATTTAGATGTCATAGACTGACTGTTAAATTTTTAAGTATGATACCATTTGTCTGAATTCATACTGATACCCTTTGTCAGTAATCTGACCTGTGCAAATTTGCTCTAATTTACCACTACATGCCACAGATTGTGTAACACTCTGCACAAACATATCTTAATTAATCGCACCTCCTTTGCTCCATCTGTACACTTTAAAACGGGTTTGTCGATAGGACATCAGGTGTATACAATTACTTGTCTAAGATATAACAGACGCAAAGAAGTTGCATATGAAACTTCTATAGTATTGTCGATAGCTTTGAAATGAATATGAAGCAGAGTAAACAACGCACCTATTAAGTACCTAGAGAATCTCTCGCAACTTCATATTAATGCTAAGTTTCACCTCTCGAGTCTTTATCATGAAAGTATTGACTGACTGCTCCCAAATCAGTTATTGACGCATCTGCTATCAATCTAATCAACAGACCCATCTCATATATCTTTCCATACCGGCGCACTGGTGACGGTCTTTTTAATTTCGTCCCGCGCTGCTGTTAATCAACTGATCACATCAACATCGTTTTTGATACCATTTTTAATAATATCTTATAATAGGGATAGCAAATAAGATTAAAGTTAATACGCTAGTTAACCATTCCAGTTGTCGTATATGAGACATACATTTCAGCAAGCACAAGCAAGATAACATTTTCTTTGGGTTACATAGTAAAGCAATGCTTTTTTACAACGCGAACCAGAAAATTAACAATTTGCACTTTACTATACAGTAGAACCTGTCTAAAGTGACCACCCAAGGGAGTGGTACAAAATGGTCACTTTAAGCAGGTGGTCAGTTTATAGAAAATTAAATTCCTAGTAGCTCATTCGATTTTTCTGATACACCCTAAATAAAACGATAAACTTATAGATGGTGATACATATATCTACTAAATTACATAAACGTGTTGACATAAATATGTACATATATATGTATGTACAGACGTAGGTGTTACTACTGCTACATCTCAGACAAATAAACTATGTATTGTTTAAAAAAACTTTCCAAAGTTCTTTGTTTACTACTTTTTAATCGTTTTTCACAAATTAGTTCACTTATTTTCCCCTTTGCTTGATAAATTGGAGCCAATATCTCCATTAAGAGCAGTTTATTACCTTAACCATTTTCAAGGGACAAGGTTTATTGGGCGTTCCGCAAATTGCTGGAATCTGATAAACTAACACTTTAAGATAAATGTTCTGAGACTTTTTAGCACTTTACTCGCAGAAAGTAAAATTAAAAACAGAATGATTTCTGACTGAAGGAACCTTTAAATAGGTATGCAAGGATTAACGTTCATAACATTCTAATCGTTAACCAAAGCTACCCCAGAATAGAATCGATACAATCATTTCTTAGAAAACTCCATCATTAGGATTGTATCTACCAATGACGTAAAATTCTGCATTTTAATTGTATTGAGGAATGTCAGGTTTCAACAAGAAAGAATTTCTTTAAGTGCTCTATTGTATGTATAGGATTTACAACTTAAAATGGTAAGCAGATGTTGCAGGTGGTTTATTGTATACTAATTGCAATATCCCACTTGGAATTTTGGAAAGGTAGTTGAGCTGGTCACATTAAAGAGATAGATTTTAAATGGATGTATTTGTTGGTACTGGTCACTGGTCACAATAGACGGGTGGTCACTATATAGGAAATAAGGTACATTAAAAAGATAGGATTTTGGCAGGGACCGGGAAAAACTGGTCACTTTAACCAGATGGTCATAATATAGAGGTGGTCACTTTTGCAGGTTCTACTGTATTTAGTTTGACTCTTTTACCAATTCTCGTTAACACTAAGATTATTTTTAGGACTGCAACCGTGGTCTCCGGTCAGTACTTGGATGGGTGACCCGAAGGTTGTGTTAACGCGGCGCCTCTCTCCCACGAGGATTAATCACTATGGGAAAGTAGATCAACAACCCCCTTATGGGGGAGGCCCTTGCCCAACAATGGGATGTTACCGGCTATTAAAAAAAAAGAAAAAACCGTATAGGTGGAAACTCTGTTTATCAAGGAAGGTTTCATTTTTCCCACTGCTTGAAGTACTTCTGAAAACTTTAAAGTGGCCTCATTTAATGTTAATGTAATCTGATTTATTTTTATGAAACTCAATTCATTTTTCCACTATTTACCCAAAAACGGAAGATGCCGGCGATCCAAACAGAAACATCTCTTACTGTGTACTTCCATTTATACTTTAATTCCACGGCGGCGTCCATTTCTAGTATAGTCTTCTTAGATCCATACATACTACTAGGATCTTCCAAACTTCCCTGGAATTAATCCCATAAACTGTTAGTACTCCAAGATGCTCTTCCTCCCCTGATAATCCATTTGCAATTTTAACTTTTCTTAGGTCCGCCGTTGCCTGCAACAGCAAGATTACATTTAAAACAAGGAGCATTGTTTCACAAACAGTTTGATTAACTTTTGCTATATGTTTTGCATATACCGGCATTTATAGAATTTCTACAAGTAGCAACTGCTTCTACTTTTCTAGAATCTTTAAAACTATCCTTGTACTTGGTGTATGCTCAACTGATCGACTCAAATCAAACTAACCATCTATTAGCAATACCTCAATTTATAATAATTAAATCGTTTAAGGTTCAACAGGGCCCTGTCTTTCTGTTCAGAAACTTTGACCTGTCGTATCATATCTTTCGACTAAAATTCACAAACTCATCACTTATGCAAGGCTGTTTAAAATGGTTCCTTTTAATAGGTTTTGGAAGTTATTCGCTATGCTCCACTGCATTTTTTTGTGCTTGTGTTAAACAAGAGTCACATACAGAACTGCAAACAACTACCATTCCTCGCCACCATCTTCTCTTTTTTGCAAACATGTTTCTCTAGCGTTGACCATAAATGCTTTACAGGCTAACATTTAGTTGAGTACCTGGTAAAAAAGTATACTAACTGGACCAGGCAGAAAAGACTGCCACTACTTGATTACCTACTGAATCGAAAACTATCTAACTTCTAAATACTCCTTCTAGACGAAATCTTCCATTGTAAACAATCAATTTTAGCAAAACAAATTTGCCCATTTTCGCTTTTATAAATTACAGTTGTCTCATGTATTGACCTTAATATCTCTATATTTTTACTTTGCCATAGCATTCGAATTGTAACGTTCCGATTTTGTAAGCCTCATTGTTTTGCTTTAGATTTTCATTTTCGCAATTTGGGTTGTATATATTTTGAATTTTGGATTTATTTGAATTTCGAACGCGTAACTTTTCGACTTGGATTCGTTTAACATTTACTTGCTGGTCGTATGCTACGCGGATCGGGGAAGTTAGTTGAGAAATCCTCGTGGTAGTGCACGTAGCTTCGGTTATGTTAGCTGTTGTAAGTTAGGGATGGATCTCCCAATTTAAGACCGTAGTTGTTAGACGAATTTATCCTTATGCCGTCGTTCCTTGGGTTTGGTTGCCCTCTTTGGAGGAACGCTAGGACGTGTATGAGAGTTAATTTTCCTAGGGTTTTTACCCAATTTGATTGTGCCATTGACCTAGAGATTCCCTATCGCCGAAAATTTCATCGTCCGGTAAGAATGAAATTTAAGCTTTTGTTGATTGTTATTGCAATTTTCCTTGAATTTATTTAGGCGTCTTTTGGACTTTCTACCGTTCGGAAGTTGCTCCCGTTCGAGTTTTCAACATTTAATTGGGATTTATTTGGCATTCATGGTCATCTTGTTAAATAAGAAGCAGATGAGGTCTGGCGAACGTTCAGTGGATTCGTTTATCGCAGAGAGCAGCGAAGTTCGAAGCATCGATATCAACAATGTGTTTCCACGGGTATGTGCCCTTGATGATAATGTTTCGTGGTAATAACAATTTGAATTTTTGAACTTATACCAGGTGCGTTCGATAAATCTGTACTGTTCAATTTTAATTTGGAAATTGTCGTCAGACTTTTGTTGTAATTTAAATCTGTACTTTTCATATTTTAATTTGGAAATTGTAGTCAAACCTTTTTTTTTGTTATAATTTAAATTTTGGGAAATATTGCGAAAGGTTAAAATTTTATTGAATTACATTGTTAGATCTATTATGTTTGAAACTAGGTATTGAGTAACGAGATCTCGTCGACTTCGAATACTTGGTAATTTAGTTGCGTTGTACAGATTTTGTATTTTGATTATTACAATAACGTGAATTTGTTCTTTCGCTTTATTGCGTCCCGTAAATTATCTGTCGATTTATATAAATACTTTTCTCTGTTAATAATTTTGTGTGTTACCATGTTGTTAATCTTCCAGTATGTTGATCTTGTTGTCGTTTGCTGTGCATTAAAAGTTTAATTGTCCGGACTATCTTGTTTGATTGTGTTTTTCTTTCCCCATAGATTTTCTAAGTTAGCAACCGTCAAAGGTAAGTTAGATTCCAGAGAGGTTCCTGTTTTATCCATCGTGACATCGTCGAGGGCTAAGATTAATTTTCAACACAGGTGGCGCCTAGGCTTTTTATTTAACCCCCCCTTCTTCGACTTGAGCTGGTCGACCCTTTTACTCTCGACACCTGAAACTTACCGGTAGTTTTTTTTTGACTGCCCTTAGTAGTCAGTATTATTGTTGTTGCCAACTAGGCGTTACAGAATATCGAACCTATTCCTAATCAACATGAAGTCTGGTATATTATTCATTGAGTGTGTGTGTGTGTGGTGGTAGCAAAGTTGACAGTGTGCTCGCTTTTTGGGCAAATCGTTGAATATGTGGGCTGGATTCCACCGTAGCATATAAAAATCTTTTGCTACAACCCGCCACACATACAATTCCCCAATCTGGTTGGCAACCATGGTGTCTTAATACTATAAATCTTGTCTGAAATGTTTACATTGGGATCGTTCATTAAACTGTATTCCATGTTTCTACCTTACGCTGAGGAGAAGCACGTGACTGAAAAAAGGCGAGTTCCCAGCAATGGAACGAAGAGGCTGTTAACGAATAACGAATACTTTGGGCTCGTGATATAATCAGAGAGTATATGTGCTTTTAATATACGTTCACGATACACTCGCGCCGCCGTTGCTGGGTTCCAAATTTTAATTAGGGTGAACCATAACTTGTACACGTTATTGAACATATATGTAGTCTGATTATCTTATGTGAGTAACCCTGTATATGTAAGGTATGGACATAAGTCAATAATTTGGTGTTTTTCCTTATGTCACTAGCAAAAAAGGGAGGGTCTAGGACGTTTCAGCGCCGCCAGTTCATCGCCGCCGGTTCATCGCCGCCAGTTCATCGCCGGCCGTTTCATCGCCGGCCGTTTCATCGCCGGCCGTTTCATCGCCGGCCGTTTCATCGCCGGCGTAACAAATTTTTTAAAGTTTTTTAATTTTAATTCGAAGTTAGGGTACTATATACAGTGGATGTGTATAGGAATGAATAATATTATGTTTTTAACTGTTGTAGTAATAAGTAAGCTTTGGATTCCTATGCATTTGCATGTTTTCCTTCCTTGCTCTAAACGTATGCAAACTTTATTTTCTTGTACATCTGGTCTTATCTTGATTGTTGATCTTAAGTACCTACTTACACAATGGGGTGAAAGCAAAAGATTATTCTTAAAATTGTTGTGGTGGTGATTTAGTTGTGCAGGTTTAAATTTTTCGAAGAAAGAGAAATGCTTATCGTAATCCCCAGACTTAAGATATTTGTTGTCAGCAATTAGAAGGTATTCCATGACAGGATAATATTAGGATAATGAGGTGGTTAACTATATAAGGG
>JABXWE010104201.1:0-14769 GCA_014611495.1 Limonius californicus | reverse complement strand
ACGTAACCTTTACTTTACGGCGCCAACAATGTCCACCTGTCACAATTAATAACACTGAAATACCACAATCTAATGAAGTAAGATATCTCGGTATGCACTTAGATAGAAGACTAACGTGGAAAACTCACATTCAGAAAAAGAGGAAAAAAATGGACCTTAAAGTTAAAAAGATGTACTGGCTAGTTGGAAGAAACTCGTGTTTATCTTTGGAAAATAAACTGCTTCTGTATAAATCTATTATAAAACCAATATGGACGTATGGAATCGAACTGTGGGGATGCTCCAGCTCATCCAATGTTGATATCCTGCAAAGGTTTCAGTCGAAAACATTACGCTTAATTGCAAACGCCCCCTGGTACGTATCAAATCGTACTCTGCACGAAGATTTAAATATTCCGTATGTTACCGATGTTATTATTCAGTATGCCAGAAATCACCAAAGTAAACTCGCAGCTCACCCCAACGAGGCAGTACAACCCTTGCTAGATAGAACATTCCACAGAAGGCTGAAGAGGAAATGGCCAAGTGATGCAGTAAATTAATGGAAACAATAAATGTAAAAATATCATATTTACCCTACATGTAATATTGTATTAAGAGATTACACCACTGGGTGTAATTCTCAACAAGTCATTTTACTGCCATAACATTAGCTTATAGAATATTTTACAAATTATTCTGATTGCCAATAAATGTATTACAAAAAAAAAAAAATTGTTTGTTTCAAAAAAAAAGAAACGAAGAAAAAAAATGCAAAAAATGCGTACCGTAAAGTTTGGCGTTGATAGTGCAACTATTTATAGTTGTTTCATTTTCAGGTATATTGCTAGATATTGAGCTTAGTGGCCGTTCAGGCCGTTTGCTACCTAGGGTAGTAGTTTCTTCAGTTTCTGTCAAGGATGGTATTGAACTTTGAAGCGGGGGTAGTAGCGAAATGGTTAGAAGCGGCGACGTTTCTTCTGTAGTGGCATTGTGTTTGGCTACATTTGGGAATTTGTTTGCTGTATGACGCTGTTTGCACAGAAAGCACGATATTGTGTCTGTCGAAAGAAAGATCCTAAAAGTTGTATCTTCGAAACTTATTAATAAAGAATCCTGAATTTGAGTATTATTAGCACGAATACATGTCGTCGGAAACTCAAAATATGGGAGTATCCATCTTCAGGGATTCCTGCTCTTTAGAATCCGATGGGAGTAACTGGTTTTAGGCCACAATCTCTCAAAGCTGTTTTTATCATAACATCTGGGATGGAGGGGCATACATTGGATATAATTATTCTTTGTGGGAGCAATAAAACGACGGATTTTGTGGTTAATGTCGCTTGTTTCTATGCTTTTATAGTTAGTAGTTAGTTTATTGACAAAATCTTTACTCGAATGTAAAATACAAAGACCGCCTTGCAACATTCTTGAAAGAAATCGTATATTTGAAGGACTAACTATTGTAACCATAGTCTTGACGTCGTCATTTTGTTATAGTCCTTCAACTTCATCTATTATAATACGAGGTCGGACAAATATGAAACGGGATTCGCACTACTGTGGACGCTGTAAGAAACTGATCGTTTCTAAATCATATCCAAATTGTAGCTGCAACTTTCGTCTACACACAGCTAAAACGGCATCCTGTCAGAACTTGCGTGGTAGGCTGTGCATGCGAATGAACAAATAAGTGCAGCTGTCACATGTGACACAAGTCAAACATGGAGCAGAGAGCGAACATTAAGTTCTGTTTCAAATTGGAGAAAACGGCCACGGAGACATTCGAGATGTTGAAAACTGTGTACGGCGATGAGGCCATGTCCCGGACTCACGTTTTCGAGTGGTTTGCCAGATTTCGTGAAGGTCGGCAGGACCTTTACGATGATCAGAAGCCGGGTCGTCCGATCACAAAGAGAAACCCCGTAACCATCGAAATAGTGCGACAACTTGTGGCGGCTGATCGACGACTGACATTGAGAATGATGGAGCAGGAGCTGAGTATTAGCCGTGAAACCATTAGAACCATTTTGGAGAAGGATTTGAAGAAATGGAAGGTCTGTGCCAAATTTGTCCCGCACAATTAGACCGCTGAGCAAAAAGAGCATCGAGTGGACACCTCCCGCGACTTCATTGCAACAGCCAACAGTGACCCAAATTTTCTGGATTCAATTGTTACTGGTGACGAATCGTGGTGCTTCCAGTACGATCCAGAAAGCAAGAGACAAAGCATGGAATGGCGATCGAAGACGTCTCCCAGGCCAAACAAATTCCGTCTCCAAAAATGGAAAGTAAAGACCATGCTGATCACTTTCTTCCTTCGACAGTTAAGGCATCATTCACAAAGAATTTGTGCCGCCTGGTGTCACCTTCACTAGCCTGTACTGCAAGGGTGTCATGACACGTTTACTAAAACGCATTCGACGTGTGCGACCGCATTTGGCAGCCTCCGGCAAGTGGCACCTTCCTTTTACACGACAATGCCCCTGTGCATTCTGCCTTGATTGTGAAGACGTTTTTGGCGACAAGAAATGTCCCAGTCTCAGAACATCCTCCCTATTCGCCGGATCTGTCTCATGCTGTTTGCTCAGCTGAAATTGACTCTCAAGGAAAGGCGCTTTGACGACGTCGAAGACATTCAACGGAATGTTACCGCCGAACTAAACGCACTTCTTCGCGACAAGTTTAAGCAGGCTTTCCGCGACTTGTATCGTCGATGTCAACGGTGTGTAGAAGTCGAGGGAGATTACTTCATAGGACGCTAGAGGTATTTTCACCTATGGCTACTTCACATCCTTTGTATTTGATCAATCCCGTTATATATTTGTCCGACCTCGTAGCTTGTTCGCTTTTAGAAAAAGTTACAGTGGTATTACCGTTAGTTTTGGCTATGTTTAAACAAGTTTCAACATCTTCTTCTTCTTCTTCCACTTTATGCAGGCTTTGTCCGTTTATTTCGTTGACATATATCTCTTTTTAAGGGGGCGTTCCGACTGAAGATGAAGCCCAGCTTTCAATCCAACACTTAGATGGTCTACCCGGTTGGCGTTTCCCTATCGGAATTCCAGTTTTAAGAATTTTTGGTAAACGGTCTTCTGTCATTTGCTGCACATGTGCTTTCCATTCTTTTCGATGTTGTTTTCTGAATTTTACGATGTGTTGTATTTTGCATTCTATTCGTATGTCTTCATTGCGCCTTCGATCTCTCAGTGTATTACAGGTGATTGCTCCAAGTGTTGTCATTTCGGTTGTTCGTAGCATATACTTTGTTCTTTGGGTCTCCGCTGCATACGTAGTTACCGGTCATACTACGCTCTTATATATCTTAACTTTGTTTTCAACGCTCATCTATTTATTTTTCCAGAACACATCCCTTAAGTAGCCTGATATTCTTGCACCTTTAATTGTTTGACGTTATACAAAGCAATCAGTCAACTAGTATTGGATCAACAAGTGAATATCCTGTGAAAAATAAAAGGACACGTTGTGGCCTAATAACCATATTGTATGTATGTCAATAACGATATTTTAACCAAACCATGTATGGCAATTTGTTTGCCGAACTGGATAATTTAAATAAAAAAATTTTTCTTTTTAAACAAAAAAGTCCTTAAATTGTTGATGTTTCTGACTTCTTTGTATTTTTCAAAATCCGTTTGTTTTCCACTGCTTTTGTACTTACGTAGGATTTTTTCTTTTCTTTTCTTCACTTAAATGTTTGATTTATGGTGTAAACCAAGGTGTTTTCGGATTCCTTTTGTTTTTAGTTATTTTTCTAGTTCCGCAAGCTTCCAGAGTTGCTTTTTGTATATTTATTTTCAGTTTATGCCAGGCTTGTTCCACTGTGTCGTCTACTATGATTTTGTTACTTGATATAGCGAGGTTTAATCTGTTTTCATATAAAAACTGATTAGTTTCGTATTTTAGTCCTTCTATATTGAGTTTTTCTGTAGTGTCGTGCTCTTATTCTTTCTTGTTTGTCTTTTAGTCATATTTGGTCGTAGTTTGCAAAGAACCAACTTGTGATCACTCCCAACATTAGCAGAGTTTAAAGTTCTTACGTCTAATCTGGATTTTGGATGTATGGATCTATTCGTTATTATGTAGTTCAGTACAGATTGACTACCTCTTGTATTTTCCCAAGTATATGTGTACTTCCAATCATAATCAAAAAATGTATTGTTTACACGTAAACTATTGTGGAGGCAGAATTGTGTTAACAGATGCTCATTGTCATTCTCCACTTCTTCATTGAATTTTTGTTTTACTCCTTGAATAACTTCTTGTCCAATTCTGGCATTTAAATCACCCATAATCAATATATCTTCTTTTGATGTTATTTTAATATCTGTTTGAGAATTACTTTGTTCTGCTTGTTTGCTTCTTGGGTAAATGTGTTCGGAGAGTCCCTGTACTCAGCAGCCTCTATTGTTCATGAATTCATACGTGTGTATTACATTCTTCGTTTGTGGAAAGATTCGGTATAAATTGGTATCATTTCTATTGCTTGAAATGGGTGAAATATAAGTCTGGTATATCACCCTGGTTATCGCTACACTCGCGTACGATATGGCGCAACTAAGATAACATTTCACTTCACTCCTGTTCACTTTTCTTAGTACCGTTTTTGTTGAAAATTTTAATTCAACTCACATAAAAGATCCCTTCGCAGAAACCAAACATATTTCTTGTAGGTTATCGTAGAGATGTAGTGTTGGATTTAAGCAGTACGTAGACCAATAACAGACGATGGTCGCAGAAACACAGAAAAGGACTCACCAATCTGTTGCTACTATTAATTACTATAGTGTAGCTCACCAGGGGGCCCATATTCTACATTCAGTTGAACTGGCAGTTCGATAATAATTCGATCAATGAATAACCTTTCGAATGGTCCCCTCTGATGAAGGTTAACTCATACATTACTGTTCATTAGATAATTACTACTGTTTTAATATCATTTGAACTTGAGTCAGTAGCACTGCTGTACCCTCGAAAGGGTCAATCGTGAAAGTGAACCGTCCACCCATGTATCTGTAACACATGTTGAATTGTCTAGAATGTATATGTGACAAAATTGGGGCCTAGGGTCCTGTTCACATTTTTGTGTCCCCTAAAGAACCAATAGGAGAGTAGAGGCATCCACCCATGTCACTGTAACAACTGTGCGAACTGCCTAACATAAAACATATTACACAGGAACTTTCGGGCCCCGATTTGCAACTCATATAAAGCCCCATGGCTAGTCACACTTGCAGAAATTTTCAGTATAACCTGACTAAATTCCCAGAGCTCTCCATCACAACCATCCTTGCATAACACGAGCAACACCCATTCATCATTCACGCTTTATCTAATTGTAGCTACATACCAGAATCCTCAATCGCTAGTGCACTAGATTTACTATAGCTACAGCTACTGCTACTACAAGCACAACACATGCTACCTGGATGCGGAAACCATCTCCGTCCTCGCACTTGCGAGCCTTGAGTTCTCAATTTATTAATTATGCACACATGGCGAACGTAGATTTAACACTTTGAACGAACAGCTTACATTTATTTATTTGAATTACCAAAGTATATGCAGTCTACAACCAAATTAAATTTATACACCTAACATTCGACCAACCTGAATAATCGCGTCCCCGAGATTGCCCATTCCATCGTCTTCATCACCTTCGCTATCAGTCTCATCAGATATCCCACCAGTAGGGATCCATAATTTAATTTGATCAGCTACTATCACATTGTTATACTTTGCTTTTTGACTCCTTGTGGATCTACGTATAGGTATCTTCCATGCTGAAGCGGTCATTCAGTAAGATTTCTTTATTTATGGTTTTATGGACGGTATCATCCTCACTTTCTACTGTAGTGACTGCTATGATGGTTCTATTACATCTATCTGCTTGCCCCTTCGATCGAGGTATTGCAACAACATTCAGCACCTGATGTTTTTTCTTAATTTGCTTGTGTACCTCGATCTGTATTAACTCTTTCAGGCCTACCCAAAATTTCAGAAGATTCTGGAAGGAATTTAGTTACGCATTTGGTTGCTGTCATCAGAAAGTATTTCGTAAGAGCGTCAATTATTACTTATTAGAACACAATTATACATTGACAACAAATAATATTATAGCATTTTTACACTTCTGTGATAATTAAAACTCGGAAATATATACATTTGATTATAGGTTAGCTTGTATGCCGAGTTATGATTTTTGAGATGTATACGAATTAGGTCATAAGCAACCCATTTTTGAAAGTTTTATTTTGCATGGTTGTACATATTTTAAGAATGTACTGTTATGTTCTTTTGAAATTTACCGCTTGATATGAATTAATTTCTTAATTTGATTGCCGCTTCGTCGGAATCAATAACATTATTTTAATTGCAGTTTCATTTTAAACACAGTTTTGGTTATTTTGCGTCTTTCTATGACTGAGTTGTGTTGACTGCAGGTTTGTTAGTATTTTCCTTTTCAGAAATAAATTTATGACCAAACCAGTCTCAAGGTTTTTTCTTTGTAAGATATTTTCGCCGATCAGACGAGGTTTCTAGGAATTTCTTTGTTGAACAGTGCTAGCATTCAGGAAATGTTTTTGGGCTTCTCTCAAAAGTCACACGTGTTAGTTTTTGTTCTAGAATCATTTCGTAATATGGTGCAATCTTTTTTGGGGGAAGTGTAGATTCCCGTTGCAACAGTCAGTCGGCCTTCCACCTTTAATGGCTCCGGTCTTCCCAAATGTTATCTTCAGGGAAGGGCCGTAAATAAATCGAGTGCTGCAAGTGTCGGTTTGGGTTTTCGACGGGTATACCTGGTGTAATTTTCGTTTCGTTGTTTTACCATGAGGTGAAAACAACACATCGAGAATTGTCGGATCTTACAGAAGATTTTAAACCCAAACAAGGGGCAAATCATTACGAATTTGCCGATCGCCTTGGCGGATTAATTTCGAAGCCCAGTTCTTGTCCCTCTGCGGTTACCGTCGGTGCGAAGAGCGCATCAAAGTTCTGGGTCCCTGGCTGGTGACTTCATTCAATCCAGTCTGCGGAGGCGTACCTGTGGATTTTTTGCATCATCCTGTTTAACTACTCCACAGAATTGTGCCTGCCTCCACCGGCAAGGTAAAGAACCAGTTTTTCTGCGCAGTGAGAAAGAAATCTTTTTTTGCTCGCGTCAACTTGCAAACTTCAAAATTTACCTTCATGTAAATACAACGACGACCTTCAGTCGCCATATGTGGTGTTAGTTGTTAATTATAAAACTACCAGATTATATTCTGTTTTATTCTTGTGAACTTCGGCGTCCCTGGTGTACGTAGCTGTATGAAAAACGTAAATCCCGTTGCACCAGTGGCGATGAGTTTTTTTTTCTGAATGTTCAAAAATTAAAAATATGTAATCCGAACTTATAGCGTTATCACTTGTTGTCATTTTCTTGTACTGTCATTTTTAACAATTAACAACAAATGCGTATTTTTATTTTTTAGAGAATCTCTCTATCAACTTTCATTAGTCCATCTTTGGATATAGGTTCTTCCACTTTGTCCTGTCCTGTACCTTGTTTATCCAGTTTGTACCTGCAACCTTTTTGATGTCATCTCTCCATCGCATCATCGGTCTTTCAACACTCCTTCTACCGTCCCACGGTCCCCACTTTGTTACTCTTTTTGATCATCTTGTTACTGGCATCCTTGCCACGTGACCAGCCCTTCTCCACTTCTTTTCTGCTATGATCGTTGCTACATCTGGCATATTTGTCTTTTGTCTGATCCCGTTGTTTGTTTTTCTCTCTTTTATTGTAATATCCAGAATAATTCTTTCCATACGCCTTTAAGTTACTTGAAGCTGTTTAATAATGTTCTTAAAGATGTAGTGGAGTTTGCCAAATGCAGACCATGCTATTTTCTTTCTTCTCTTTATTTCCGCCGTTTGATTCTGTTCTCCGTCTTTGATACATTGTCCAACGTATACATACTCAATTACATATTCCACTGCTTCATTGTTTATTCTCACTTGCCTTGTTGCCCCATGCTGAAATGGTAGTAGACTTTTTGTTTTTTCTACGTTCATTTTTAAACCTGCTTTTCTTGATAGTTCATTCAAGTCTTCCAATATAAATTCTAGATCTGCTAGGTTATCAGCTATAAGTGACATGTCGTCTGCACAGCGCATGTTGTTTGGAAATTTACCACCGATGTTAAGACCTTTCGTTTCTCAGCTTACTTTTTTGGGTATGTATTCCAGCGCGTTCGTGAACAATTTAGGAGAGATCACGTCTCCCTGTCTTGCACCCCTGTTTATTTTTATAGCTTTAGTTGTTATGGTATCTAGTGTTATCGTCATTGTTGCTTCTTTACAGATATTGCTTGCTTGCTTTGAAAGAGCGAGATCTAGGACACGGTTTTCCAAGTATCTCTATGCACTTAGGCCATATGGCCCATTATACACCCTAACTAAGAATTTTGCCTATCTGGTGTAATTCCAACTCCAGTAGTGATTTTTAACGTGTCACACATCGCAGTGGCACGGGACCTACGGCTTTACTTCTTATCCGACAGAAGGCGCATTTTCAGATTTTTCCCCGCTAGAAAAATCTCGCCGACCTTGGCCAGGTTCGATCCCGCGTCCCTCGGATCTAATGGCAAATGCGCTAACCACTAGACCACCGAGGCCGGCTTTACAGATATTACTTATGAGCTTTTTTAGAGAATAAACAATTAGTATTTCCAGTGGGTGATTTTTTGAAAAAACCTACATATTTATTTTTTTTAAATAAATATTTAAAAAGTCATGTATGTGCATGTGTGCTACGTCTGTTGCGCATATTTATTGTTAATTGCATATTTAATGCACATTTAGGTAATTTTATGGAGCATATAAATTGCATATTTTAAGGTTTTATAGTGCATCCTTTTTTCACAAAACCAGACCAGAGCAGAGCCACGTGCGAAATCAACATCCAGCGTGCTGTTGCCCTAGCTACAAATGTTTACTTCATTAAATTCTTTTGAAAATGACACGTAAAATGTCGAAATGCATGTAAAACTGTAATGAAAACCGTTGAAATTGCTATTATGCCTATTTTTAAAATATACCTGGCTTGTTTGGTTTTGCAGTGCAAAATATGAATTTTTCGGAGTGCATGTGCTGCTACGAAATGTAATTACGATTTCTAAAACTGCTATTGTTTTGTAGAATTCCTGCAACAATTTATCATTTAAAAAGGGCCACCATGTCTTATATTTTCTATCCTTTATAATTACATAGGCAGATATTTAACTATTAAAAGTTGAAACTGACGTGGTACTGGTGGGATATAATTGACGTACAAAATAAAAAAACGTTTAAGCTTATTTTCATAATTTATTATCACTTAGTGAAACGCCAACAATCACTAGTTATCCACAGTTCTGCGCAACTTCATTTACGTACAATTACTTGTATAAATATTGTGGAGTTTTCAATTCGAAACGATCAGTCGTTAAACTTCCAGAAGATGAGTTTAACCAACCCTCCGACACCAATGCGGGTCACTAAAGACTATTTTTCGAATATAAAGTTGGCTTGTCGACTAGCCGGTGTATCTTTAAAAAGTAATGACAGTATTACATATAAAGTTTACTCTTTTTTGTTGTTCGTTCCATTTATATGTATGTACCTGATTTTGCATTTTAAAGAAATGCTAAAGTCGGATGCTGATAACTCCGATTTAACCAGATTTTTCTCTGCTGTAGTTTTGGGTAAGTTGAACATTTTTACGTTTGAGTTGATACTTCTGCATGTTAGTGGTCAGCATTTGGCAACTAATAGTAAAGCGCGACAATTCCATATGAATGAACTCTTTTTGTAAAAACTGGGACCAGTTCATAATTTAAATAAAAATTAAGAACAATAATAAATTAAAAATGAAAAATATGCACTGAATCTACCGGTGTAAGTACGGCTTTAATATAAATTTTTTTTAAATAAATTCAACCGAGTCCTTTTGTGACTAAAGCTGTCAATCCTGCAACGTGATGCAATTTTGTAAGTAGCAACTTAGAAATTTTTATTTCTAAACAGTCTATTTGTCTGATTTCATAAGCCGTTAAATTACAAATCTCTCCAAAAAATAACGAACTACATTTTCACCTTATAGTTAAGCAAACATTATAATATGTATAATATAAATAAAATCTAGTTTTCGGTTTCAACCTCCTATATAACTAATATCACTTGTTAATTCGTTTTTAAAGCCATGATTCAGATAGCATTTTAATGTTACTAACATATCGAGCTTTGTGTTTCTTATAGAAATGTTTCATTCCATTCCCTCAAGGATGATTTACTTACCTATGGCTAAGAAGCAAATACATATCCCACTGATTTTTTCAAGTTTCCTTTTTTGTGTTTATTTTATGACAGATTGGCGCGTTTACATTGTTTGTCGCACTTATTGCCGTAATTCTGCGTCAATTCTGCTTAACCGGTTAAATAGCTAACAGTCGGAACGCCGAAGCGGGTAATCCAATTAAATGTAACTGTGTGTAACTAGCCTAATACGGAATAATTAAAAATTCGAATATTACAAATCTAAAATGTTCTTCAAATTAATTTCGTTTTTTGTTGCCATTCCTTCGTACTACTCTAAATTTTTATCTTCATTAGTAACAATAATAGTTTTACAGTTTAATAAGCTGAAATGTATTTAAGAAAATTTTCATGTTGCAATTATATTTTAGTCACATAGGTACGCAGGATTTACAAACGTCCTAAAAGTGTTTTAGCCTGCTTATATAAATCGGCGTTTGAATTGCTTGCCAGAACTTAATAGATTAAATGCATTTTCTCAGGATGTTTAGTAAAGGTTGCTTGAAGGGAGTCTAGCCATCACAATGTCAAAATCTTTTGCTCAACATTAGAAAATATTATACCGATTAACTAGTCGCGCAATATCTTAACATTTTTGGATGCGGTTTTATTCTCTAGAATGTTTCCACACATTGTAATTAAATATCTGGGCTCCAATAGTATTGATAAATAAATATATACGTCAACATTTTTACATTTCCTTCGAATGAAAATTTTTGCGAACTTTGTGTTTAATACTCAATCTAATTCTTGTCTACATTGAAAGCACTTTACATGTAATATAACCTCCACAGCAAACCACACTAAATATTTTGCTGTTGTAAAAACACAGTTAATAAATAAATCGATTTTGAAATTTTTAGATTTATAACTTTGGATATGAAAATATTGCAGTGGGATCCCTTACAAAAATTGTACATTACCTGTTACGATGAGTATTAGTGTAACATCATTAACTTATTTTTTACACTCTAACAGCCTCCGTCAAAGGAATTTACTCGCTACTAAACCGAATTAAAATTGGAAAATTATTGAGCAAGTTCGAGCAAGAACCTTTCTTACCAGATCGAAACCGAGGAGGTGAAATAGAAGAAAAACTAATAGAAAAATGTGTTCGGACTGTAAATGTTCAAGTAAGGAGCAACCGTTATCATTGCGTTCTTATACTCCTAGGATAAGAATAAGTGATCCTGAAAATTTTTTATATTGCAATTGTAACTGAAATGCGGATTTTAAATCTCCAGGAATCCAAGGTTTCATGTAAATGTCGGTATGTGCCTGTATGTGAAACTATTAGACAAATTCCAGGAATCAGTTGTAATGCCATTCAGTTCGATCGTTATTACAGAAAACTGCAACAAAGAGTATACAGTTTACTGTCGACGCTACATAAATAATTACTTCTAATTAATAACTAAAACAAACTACTACTCCGTGTTTGTTGTTTACTACAACTGTGGTCTACCTTTCGTACCAACAGATTTTAAACACACTATCTGCAGAACCTTCCATTGTCCTTTTTTCGGGAAATGAATCGAAATTTTTTTTAATCGGATTTCCAAATTTGGGGTTGGTATACATTACAGTCTTATGTAATATAAAATTTCTACAACTCTATAGTCCAACCTAGAGAACACATATTTAAAAAAAAAGCATAATTCGCTGTTACAGTTATATGGTACACAAGCAGAATCTTTTTGGGTATATACTATTAAGGTATCGAAGCAATATTACGTGGAAATTTAAGCCGGATATAATATGAGATGTTGTGTCGTGGGGGAGACTATACGCCTAAAATATTCGTTGGTCAACAAGGTGTTCTTAGTATCAGTAATGTGCTTTCAATTTTGTGTGTGACATTAAATTGAAGTACGTAATGTATGAGGCTTAGCCATAATAATCAGAACAACCATGAGGGTTGTTCTGATTATTACGGCTGAGCCTACATGTGCCATTATTTCATAATGATGTGCATTTTTTCCCTCCATCTGGGCCGTCTGCTATAGGCCCTGGTTATCTAATCCACACATTCTGAGATCGTAGTGCCCTGTAGCGTGGTGCATAGGTCTCTTACAGGATGTCTTCGGTTCCATCTATGGTTGGCCGAATAAGCGTTGTCTTGTGCTTGCCAACGCATTGCAGTTACACAGAACGTGCATCGAAGTTGCGGGTTTCTCCGTGCATGTTGCATGTTGTGCATAGTTTGTAGTAGGTGGCGATTTGAATAAATGTTCCTTCTGCTAGGTGGGTTCAAAGATAAGAGAATATCCATGTTGGTATTATTTAAAAATAAAAATACTTATTTTACGGGGTTTGTTAGCCCATTAGTATTCTAGGCGGCGATGGTTACTGAAGTTATATTGCGTATTAAACTAACTATATCTGTTTAATGATTGATTAAATAAGTCCTTCAAATCGTCAAGGCAAACTTTCATTGTGTTTGTTACGTCTTCAGTCTTGTTTTGTTTAATTGTGTTTTCTGTGCTTGTGGATCTCAATTTTGGAGAGGTTGCTGTGGTATTTGTTCAATTACTGGATTTGTATTAAATTGTACTTCAGGGTTTAATCTATCAAGTTGGTTTATTTTACTATTTGATATTGATTTTACTAAGCCTCTATATACTATGCAACTTTTATAATTGGCGAGTTGGCTGCCATCGCTAGTTACGCAAGTTGCTTTGATACCTTTAGGTTATTGCAATTGTTCGTGTCGTGTAGCCCCACATAATTGAATGATTTCCTACAGTATGTCTTGGAATGTCCATATGCTTGACAACTAATACACTACTTATATTTTTTTGTATCTTAGCCGTTCTACTCGAATTTTAGTATTGCGCATAAATTTCGTATCAAATGTTTGTTGAGGGACTCGTATTAATATCCTGTAGGCTCTTTCTTCTTTTAGTTGGTACTAATTTTTGTTCTCTCAAATATTTTATAGGTCTCTAGCATGGATTGATTTTTACTGTGTTATCTGGGAACACGTTAGTACGAGGATGGTTCGATAACTACGTGGCCTAACAAAGAAAACGCAAGTTTTTTTTGACAAAAAACATTTTATTTTTCAATATAGTTTCCTGCTCGCTCAACACACTTATTCCAACGATATTCCAAATTAGCAAGGCCTTCATTGTAGGTCAATGAATCCAAGTCCTCGAAATAGCTATTTCCAGCAGCGGTTACCTCGGAATTAGACGAAAATCTATTACCACCGAGCCATTTTTTCAGGTTTGGAAACAGATGATAATCGCTGGGAGCCAAATCTAGGGAATTGGGCGAATGGGGTACTAATACAAATCCCAATTCATGAATTTTGGCCATTGCAATCGCAGACTTGTGGGCTGGTGCGTTATTTTGATGGAAAATCACTATCTTCTTTACCAAATGAGGCCGTTTCTCTTTGATTTTGTCGCCTAAGTTATTGCAACAAATTGGCATAAAACTCGCCATTTATTGTTTTCCCCTTTTCTAAATAGTCGACCAAGATAATTCCATGAGAATCCCAAAATACGGTTGCCATAACCTTTCCTGCTGACAAAACCGTTTTTGCCTTCTTTGGTGGCGGAGAACCTTTGTGTGTCCATTGTTTGGACTGTTCTTTGATTTCGGGAGTATAATGGTGGACCCAGGTTTCACCGACGGTTATTAAACGGCGCAAAAATCCTACGGATTGTGGCGCAAACGTGCCAAAAGGTCACCTGAAACACTCAAACAATTCAGTTTTTGCTCAGGTGTGAGCAATCGCGGCACCCAACGCCCCGAATACTTTTTCATTTCCAATTCTTCAGTTAAAATTCTGTGCACACTGTCATTTAAGATACCCACTATGTCTGCTATCGCGCGCACTTTTACTCGACGGTCATCCAATACGATACGGTGGAATATTTCAATCATATACGGGCCAGTAGCAGTTTTTGGATGTCCACTACGGGGTTCATCATTTGTGCTCACACGACCATGCTTAAATTCGGCAACCCAGTGTTTAGCTATTGAAAACGAAGGAGCGGAATCCAATACTGTTGAATCCAGCTCTGCTTTGATTTCGGTTGGTGTTAAGCCTTTCAAATGAATGTACTTTATCACTGCTCTCAACTCAGTTTTTTCCATTGTTTACAAAATCACACTTTGGCGTAGTGTCAAAAACAAACTAATTGACAGATCGCTCTGTACTGTCATATTTAATCTAATAAAGGATAGTTCTACAGAATGGTAAAGAAGATTCCTCGGAATTCGCGCCAGCTCTGTGTTAGGCCACGTAGTTATCGAACAATCCTCGTATAGTTGCAGACAAGTTTTTCGTCACTGTTTTGTAGTCCCTTACCCCGTAAATATAGATAGGACGTGGGTTTCGGACTGTTGGTTGAGTATTCTTGTTTGTATTATGCGGATTGTTAGCTTTGCTTTGCCTTTATGGAAGATTTGTGTACGAAA
>JABXWE010104200.1:0-10904 GCA_014611495.1 Limonius californicus | reverse complement strand
ATTTTTTTTAGATTGGTACATCTCAAATTTTGAATCGTAACCATCAGATGAAGCTCTAACCCACACCTTGAATCCCCACTTTTTTGGTTTAGATTTGATGTACTGTCTGCCTCTACTTCTACCTTTGAAAGGGATTATCATTTCATCAATTGCCTTGTATTCAGTAGGTGTAGCAGCTTCGGAATATCATCGTTATCATTTAAATGCAAGTAGCGTTTGAGTTCTTCATATCGTTTGAGCGACATACTGTCAGCTATAGGACTAAAGCGAAGACCATCTATTGACGACCAATACATCTTATAGGCTGGATATTTTATGTAAGTCATAAATATGTTTATTGCAAAAAACGTTTTTATTTCCGAAATAGTTACAGCAAATGTGTCTTTACCGGACTGAACAGCATACCTAATTGTGTCTCTTCTCACTAGTTAAAATACGTCATTAGTGAAAATTTCTGTAAAGAAAGAAAATGGGGTCGCGCCGTCAATATGAATTTGGTAAACACTCAAAAAATTAGGTGAATTTCCTGCGTAGTCATTGTCTTTATCTGAGTACCATGTAACAGGCGAAAGAGGTGGACTTGGAGTACTTCTGTTGGAATTACCAATTTGTTGCCGAGCAACATGATAACGTTGAGATAACACACTTAGCGGTACATTATCATCGCTATCATCGCTATTATCGCCATCTTCACTACATGTATCATCTTCAGTATCGAGATTTCTTGGTAAAGTCAGGCTCACAGTCAGAAGCTTCCTCTTCAGTTAGATCAATGTCATCCAAATCTGAATTATTTGGGTTTTCAATATAACCGATAATTTGAATTGTTTCCCGCTTCTTGCCATCAAAAGTACTGGTTGATATTTCGTCAGACATGGCAAACCTGAAAGTAGAATAATTTACATTAGGTAAACAAATTATTTACTGCAGTATGCACTTTATTGACCAGAGTACACAAACGTGTACACATGTTTATGTGCCTGTGCAGGTGTTACATCACAACATTTGCTTATTCTGAAGTAAATCATATAAAATACAGGTGTATTGTAACTACTTACCTATTTTTTCCAGTACAAAAACACCTAATTTACACAAAAAATACACTGAAGAATTTGAACATAACCTTAACATGCACGCTACTACGTTAAAGACCTGTAACTAACAGCCAACTGCGACTTTAGCTTCTATTTTCTAGTGATTTACAATCATATACCTAAATAGGTATATGTTTACAATGCATAGCATTAAGTGGCCAAAATTGTTGTCAGAGAGCAGCAAAGGAACAGTAAAATTTGAAAATAAACGACCTTGAATCAAATGGCCACAAGCGTGCCATTGTCCCTAAAGTGTTGTTGTGAGTTTTGAAGTATTGTCTAACGAGATTCTTTTGTTGGGTGGTCCAAGGAACTAATTCTCTTTTTTCCATTTTTTGATTTTAATATCTTCTATAGGAACCTCTTGATACTGAGAACTGCAGCTTGGTTGAGGGTCAATGCTACAACTTGGTTCCACCAATTGTTCTGTTTCTTCGCCGCCGATGCTTTCAATTTTTTCAATCAACTCTTCATCAAAATTTACGTCTATACCGTCCAAACTCTCTTCTTTATAATTATTCAAATTACCGTTTTCCATTAAAAGCAACAGTTTTGAAATTTTGGACGTTTGAAAAATATCATCAGGAAGTCTATATGATTTTTCGTGGATACCTTTGGTGTGACCCATAAATGTGGCCCATAAACGTGGCCAATTGTTCCAATTCATTTTCCTTTAAATTGAAAACCTGGCTTAATGTTACCAAATGTTTTCTTAAACGGGTTGGTGTAATTGCCATGGGGTTTTTGGTACCACAATCCTTGGCATATTTTATTTACTTCAAACTTTGTAACCTGCTATTGGAGTCATTAAAGCACTTTTAGCAAATAAATACGTGTTGTCTGCTGACACAGAATTGTTTCAACAATACTTTAATATGTTCCTGAACATCTTCACTACATAAGACTGTAACACCTCTACCCCTTTTATCCCGTGTGACTACCCTTTTTGTTTTTTTTTTTCGGTAAAATTGTTTCGGTAGAAGAAATCGTACTATTAAATTCTTCGTAATGTTGTTTGTCTTGTTGCACATTAGTATAAGTATACAAGAACATCCTTTGAAGTTCTCCTGAGCGTCGTCTATTTAATAGAAGGACTCTACAGTAAACTGTCTCCATTAGTATATTGTAAGCAGATGTATCGCTGTGGTTACTCTTAAGTTTCTCAGTAGCGTCTTTTGATTTCTTCATCATATATTGTCGCATTAGTTTCAAGTCCGTTGCTAATGATATAATTGTTGTCTTATTCCACTTATTTAAATCTAAATTTTCGGCAGTTTGAGTAGATATATCTAATCTCCAATTTGTGTTAATTAAATGACTCATAGTCTTCAAACTTAATTCAGTTTCCGCCGTACCTACGTACGCATAATGTCCTTGTTTCTTTAAAGCAAAATATATAGTAATATCACAACATTGCTTAAGTGAGATTTCTATATTCATTGCAAATGTCGGTGATCCATATCAGTCTTGTTGCTGGTTGTATTTGGCCACTATTTTAGTAGCTGCAACAATCAAATCACAATATTTGCATTGAAGAGCGTCAAACATGCCAAAACAATCTGATCCCCCAGCGGGCTGTGGAATGAAAAGTCACGTCTTTTCTAGGCTAAAGGAATGTTTATAATGTCAATTTCAGGTTAGGTTGTGTTAGCTGGAATTAAATAATAATGAAACGTCATTTTTAGGAGCAGAAATCTTTTATTGAGCAACAGTAAAAGAAATGAATAAACCTGAAGTAATGTAATGATCACAACAAATGTTGAAAATGTCTGCCTTCTTCCTCCAAACATTTCTGAACTCGTCTTCTCATACCTTCAAAAACATTTTGTAATAATTGAGGTAAGTTGTTAATTTCTTGACAGTTTTCTTCAATTCTAAGTTTCAGTTCGTTTAAATCATTAACTGGAGTTTTAAAAATGGTGTTTTTCAAATAGGGCCATAGAAAAAAGTCCAAAACAGTAATATCACAAGAGCGAGGGGGCCAGGGTGTTGCAGTATTCCTACTAATGATTCGGTCATCAAAATATTCGCATAAAAAATTAATTGTATTTGCAGCTGCATGAGCTGTTCCCTGTCCCCTGTGTCCCTGTACCTTGCTGCAGTTAGCGTGCCTTCGAAAAATATTGGCCCAACTAACCTACGACGACTCATTCCAACCCAGACTCCTATTTTCTGTGGATGAAGGGGAGCTTTAATTGTAACGTGTGGATTCTCGCTACTCCAAATCCGCATATTCTGTGAATTAACATATCAATTAAGGTAAAACCAGGCTTCGTCGGTAAAAAAGTTTAAATTTAACTGCTCATCATTGAGATTATCCAAAAACCAATGACAAAACTGAACTCTTTTGGATAATCCTGTTCTAAAAGCTCCCGAACGGAAATAAATCAGTAAGGATGCAGGTGCAAAGCTTGTCTCAATATTCTGTGGCATGTAGCGTAACTTAAATCGTCAAATTGCTGGCATAAATCTCTAATTGCCAATTGGTATTTTTGGAGCCTCGTCAATTCGTTGTCTCACAGTTTCAATTAAAGCAGGTACTATCTTCGTTGGCCTGCCAGACCCTTCTTTCCTTCCAACACTCCCAGTTTCTCGAAAATTGCTAAATTCTAAACCAAAGCATAAAATTTTCGGTATGTAATAATTTCATTGGGATACCTCCCTCGGAATTCCACAAAACCAGGAGGAATCGAATAGCTCCATTCTCTGTCAACTTGAAAGCCGTTCCCAAAGTAAGATTCAATAATGAATTCTCTTTGAAATGTATTAAAAATCATTTTAACAATCTGTCAGATTCGTATCAAAAAAAAAGATAACTAATTTATCTGACATCAAAAACATTTCTTTAATCTAGTAAAGACGTGACGTTTCATTCCATAGCCTGCTGAGGATCAGCTTTTTTTGGATCTCTTGATAGATAGCTGCATTTTGAAAAC
Source organism: Limonius californicus (assembly GCA_014611495.1). NCBI lineage: Eukaryota > Metazoa > Arthropoda > Insecta > Coleoptera > Elateridae > Limonius > Limonius californicus. The sequence goes on along the minus strand of JABXWE010104200.1, from coordinate 6,874 downwards.
ATAGCTGTGAAGATGTTCTGTCAACGCACGTCAGCTTTTCCGTAGGTCCATACTTTGTGAACGTCACGTTAACAGGTTTGTTTACATCCTGGGTCTCTTTAACGTAGATGAAGTTTAGGACATTTTTTTCAGGAATCCATTATTATTTATGATAGTAATTTTCCGCTAATATTTTTTTACTAAAAATCAATGCAATATAATCCCTAAAATTATTATGTCTTAAAAATCTTAAAATCCGATTTTTATTAATCAATTAAGAATACTTTTGTACTCACTTTTTTTACGTGGTGTGCACCAATTTTTATATACAAAAATAAAAAGAAATATTGTGCAAAATGTTACGTAAAAGTATGAAGTGGAGTTATTGAAAGGTAGGCCTATTTTTTTCATATAGGCGAAGTACTATGATTATTGCAATGCAAAGGACACATTCAACAGAATTGAATGTCTTATATTGTTTTATATGACACTGTGCCTTAAAATTACACTTTTAATTGTAAAAGAACATGCAAGAATTATTTTTTCTTTAATTTATAATAAAGGGTTTACATTTGTTAAAATTTTAAATGCTTAAGATTTTGTATCCATTTCGTATCGCATCACAATCAGCAGACTAATTTAATTTCTGAACGAAAATATCATTCACAAGCACGGCTGAAAAACAGACAATGCGATGTTGCCAAGCCTCGGACGTAGTAGTATATGCTCTTTCACAAGTGTATATGCAGAACGTATATACACAACACCTCTCTAGCGGAAATTCTTTGAATTAAAAGTATAAATTTATGTATTAAGTGATAACACTATTGATTCCATATATAACTAATGTTTTTCAGTTGTACAGTACCTTCTGATCGAAAAAATGTATGTAGAATAGTAGAACCGCAAGATATCAATTTGACCAATAGGAAACACTTGTAAAAATCGCGGTTGATTTAAAAATTAACATGGTTTACATTATTGCGTCCAGTATACGGACTCAATAAAGTGATGGACGTAATAACAACCGTAAATTGCAAATGAATGGAGACAACAATGTTATAGGGATGTAAATATATATATATATATATATATATGCTGTGATTGGCTTCTAGGAATTATTGGAATATAACCTTGATTTATAAAAATGCCTGCTAATGTTTTTCTTAACAATAAACCTAAACTAGAAACTAACCTGGTGCATTCTTCTGAGGTATATCTTCCAAAATTGTGTTTGTTTAAGCCCAAGCTTAAAGTTGCCTGCTTGGGTCGGCAACCCCACCCGCACTGCTGAAGGGTACTGCCTCGATAGGATATATATTTTATGTATTGTAAATTGAGTCAGTCTGTAAATAGATTCCGTACAAGAAAAACGTTATTGTTTTCCTTCCCGAAATATTAATGGGAAGGTGGTCCTTCGAGTACAAAGCAAATCAAGTGTCTAGTGATCTAAAATATACAGGGAAATTTTCCTTTTAGTATACATTGCCTATGTATGTATACTTTAAAAAGAACGCGTCAATTACGCCTATTATATAGGCAACCAACTATACAGACAACTGTAGCATGCTGTGACCAAAACAATTAAATTATTTCAAGGTTAAAAAAATTTAATTAATCTTTATTTAGTGTCTTCTTGCGTTTTTTATACAACCATGTACACTAAACACGAAAAAGTGGAAATTCTTATGTGGTATCAGAATGGTAACAGCTTAAGAACTGTAACAGACTTATTTTCACTAAAATATCTAGAAAGACCTGCTCCTTGTATTCGAACCATATAAACAATTGTTAGAAAATTTAAATCAGAGGGATGCGTAATAAATTCCCATAATATAAGAACTAAAAGTAATCACGTTTTAACCGAAGAAATGAAATTAAATATGTTATGCTACGTTGAAGAAATCATAATTAATAGCTATAACAAAAAATAATAATTAAAAAAGTCTGCGATGGGCGGGAATCGAACCCGGATCAACTGCTTGGAAGGCAACTATGCTGACTATTACACCACCTTGGTGCTGATGTATTTGTGTAGTACAAGGAAGTACAATGTTCACAGACCTTACAGAAACATCACCCTGTCGATTTTTGTATTTAACCAATAAGTCATTATTTGCGTTCTATGTACAGGGTGAAATACTTATTTAATATAAACACTGCATCAACATAACCTTTATACTCAAATAATTCACAACTATAGTGACGTTTGCTTCTGATTTTCAGTTGTCGGTATAGTTGGTTGCCTACACAATAGGCGTCATTGACGCGTTCTTTTAAAAAGTATACATAGGCAATTTTATTAATAAGAAAAATTCCCTGTATAAGATTACACCAGTGTTAATAATATAAATACCTATAGAAAGATTTTTTTTCTACAAATTTGTTAATACATACTTGCTGTACTAAATTTAATATGAAACCGGCCCTGTCCTTTCAAGTGTTTCCTTTTAAATGTATGAATTTCATTCCAAACTGCTGCCATAACAGTTACATGTAACATCATGTTCGCTTCAATACATCGAGCATTCGACATTATTTAGGCTGCTATTTTTGAATTCAATGTTATTACATCGGACGTTTTTGTGTCACTCCGCGTTATTACTTCGGCGTTTTGCTTCGGACATTGCGATTGGCGTCTGATAAATCTTCATTGTATACACTTTTCTGTTCAACTCCATTTTCAGCTCCGTGTGATACAGTCGCACACTGTAGTTACATCTTTTGTAGTTTCGAAGTAATCAAACACGTTATCGCGTAAAGAATTCTGGGGGAAATGTTCGAAAATAAAGTTTAACCTAAACACAATAAATCACGCGCAGATGTTGCCGAGAGGAGATAGCTTAGAGTGCATGTTATCAGCAGTGCAGATTATGGACAGGTGTCGCCTCCCACAGCCTCCGCCAGCGGTACTCAAAATGCATTTACGGTACCCCTCTTCAGGTGCTCCCGTTCCCGTTAGCAACCTTGCATCGATGCATTAAACTGTCCAGAGGTTGCGTTTGCTATGAGAATTGTACTCCGGTCACAAACGTCGGTTCCGAGTTGCCTCTATTATTAATAAACGGAAAACGTGATCGGCATATGGCCCCAATTATTAGCTGGAAATTTTTGTTTCGGTAATTTAGTTATCGGCCTCGCTCATGCGTAACTCGGCAGTTTTAACAACCTCCACCAAGTCATCCAGACGACCAAGTTTCCGATTTCGACGGGAATACACTTTTCGGTCTGGAGGAATTTAAATAACTGGTACTTGGCAAGAGTTTCGGGGATGCATGCGATGTAATACTTGAGGAATTTATCTGTAGTACCTCAAAACGAAATAAAAATGTTCCGACTCCACTAGCAAGTTAGAAAAGAACTAGTCTTTATGGAGTTTTCATTTAAACTCGAGATTTAGATTTCAGGGTTAAAAATGCCATCTTTCAAATTCAGTTTCTGATTTTGAATTGTAGATCGCTAATTAAAACGCGAAATTTGGATTACAAACTTTTTATCCAATTTTAAACTTGGAGTTTCGATTTTACTCACGAGGTTTCTGACTTTAAACTGTGTTTGCGTACGTAATAGTCCTAGATTTTCACTTACAGTACCTATTTCGCTTTCACATTCATACTTTAGATTTTCACACAACTTTAAATTCGAATTCTCGAATTAAGACCTGCTTCTCAACTTGGAATTTCGATTACGAGTTCATAAGCTGAACTTTAAATTTCTGATTTTTACCTACATTCATCTACATACTTGAGATCCTGGTGCAAATTGTTGCTTGCAAACAAAAATCACATTCGAATCTTAATTTTCAATCAAATACATCGATTTAGGTACGATACCTCGCCTTCAAAATCTTATTTTGGTATATAAACTATAAACTACAAACACAAAATAGCGACTTCAACTCAAATTCTTGACTTACAACTGAAGGTCTAGTTTTTAAAGTTAAATTTTCAACCTCAAAGCAATTCAACTTAAAACATAACTCACAATTACGACTGCAACGAAGAGATCGCGTATGAAATTTTTGTTTCATACTCATAATTATTAAACTTCAGGGGGTCTAGTCTTTGAAATCAAAATTTCAACTTCAAAGCAAGAGCTCGATTTAAAACATGTCGCAATACTCAATACTGACTGCGGCCAAAAAATATCTGTATAAAGGATGAAATTTCGACTTCATTTGAAATATCAAACTTCAACTCGATATTCTCGACTTCAAATGCGAATCGTTGAATGTTAAATTTCAACTTCATAGAAGTAATCTTTAAACTTAATATTTCGACTTATTGCTTGAGATATCGACCTTAAATTCAACTTGACTGACAACTCAAAACCTAACCTTTAAAGTTCAAATTGCAACGCCAAAGCAACATATCGACCTAAAGCAGGTCAATACTTAACCATGGCAAAAATATCTCAACCTAAAGCATAAGCAGGAAGGCGTAATCTTCGTACTTAAAAAAATATTGTACGTAAACTCAAGTTTTTGATTTATAGTACGTGGTCTAATCTTTAAACTTAAAATTTCATCTTTAAAGCAAGCTGTCGACTTAAAATATTACTTTAAACTTAATATTTCGACTTATTGCTTGAGATATCGACCTTAAATTCAACAACTCAAAGCCCAAACATTAAAGTTCAGATTTCAACACCAAAGCAAGATATCGACCTAAAGCAGGCCAATACTTCGACAGTAGCAAAAACATTACAATTTAAAGCGCGAACACGAAATCGAAATCGTCATACTTAAAATATTGTACGTAAACTCAGGTTCTTGATTTAACATACTTGGTCTAATCTTTAAACTTGAAATGCCATCTTTAAAGCAAGATGTCTATTTGAAGTATTACTTTAACTTCAAAGCTCGATTCGAAACATATCGTAATATTCAATATTGCGACTGAAACCGAAAAATCTGCCTGAAGCGTGCGATTTTGACTGAATACTTAAAATATCAAACTTAAACTCAGGTTCTTGACTAAAAACATGATGTCTAGTCTTTGAAGTTCAAATTTCAACTTCAAAGTAAGAGCTCGATTTAAAACATGTAATACCCAATACTGACTGCCGCCAAAAAGATCTACATAAAGTATGAGATTTCGACTTCACTTGAAATATCAAACTTCAACTCGAATTCGCGACTTCAAACCAGTCTTTGTATATTAAATTTCAACTTCATAGCAGTAATCTTTAAACTTAATATTTCGACTTATTGCTTGAGATATCGACCTTAAATTCAACTTGACTAACAACTCAAAGTCTAAACTTTATAGTTCAACTTTCAATGTCAAAACAAGTTATCGCCCTAAAGCAGGTCAATACTTCGACAGTAGCTAAAACATCACAATTTAAAGCATGAGCACGATGTCCAAATCTTCGTACTTAAAATATTGTACGTAAACTCAAGTTTTTCATTTAACATACGTGGTCTAATCTTTAAACTTAAAATGTCATCTCTAAAGCAAGATTACCTTAAACTTAAGACCTCCACAGTAACGAGGAGATTTTGACACCATTTTTCGACCTAAAACTCAAGTTCTTGCCTTAAAGCAGAAGGTCTAGTTTTTTTAGTTTTCAAAATTTTAACTACAAAGCCAGAGCGTGATATGAAACATATCGTAATATTCAATCTGCCTAAGCATGAGATTCTGACTTCACACTTGATATATCGACCTTAAACTCAAGTTCTCGGCGTAAAACACATGGGTCTAGTCTTTGAAATTTCAATTACAATAACGCTCTTTAAATTCATGATTTTGATTGCAGAGAAGTCTGCGTAAAGCATATAACTTCGACTTCAAGTGACATATCAACCTTAAATTCAGGTTTATGATTAAAAACTTAGGGCCTAAACTTCACAGTTAAAATTTCAACCTTAAAACGAAGATATCGACTTAGAACACGATTTTAAACTCAAAATTTCGACTGTAGCTAAGATATCGTAACTGAAAGCACATATTGCGATTTTATACTTAAAATTATGTACTAAAACTAAAGTTCTTCATTTAAAACATGAGATCTAATCTTTAAAATCTCATCTTTAGAGCATGCTGTCGACTTAAAATACGGCTTTAAATTCAAGCCTTCCACTTCGCTGAAGAGATTTCCTGTTAAAGCGTAATATTTCTACATCATACTTCGACGTAAAACTCAAGTTCTTGACATGAAACATAGGGGATATAATCTTTAAAGTTATAATTTCCACTTCAGATCAAGAGATCCACTTGAAACATGTATTGAAGCACAAGAATACGACTACGACCAAAAGATTTCTTTAATTTGAAACATTGGTGTTTATCTGAAAAGTCGAGTTTATAACTGATTGTGATAGATATAAAATTACAGATAGCGCTCGAGATATTTCAATTGAGAGCACAAAATTTCAATTTGATGCAGAGAATTTGAACTCAAACCGTCAAATTGTTTAATCAGATTCGGAATTTCGACTTTGAACAGAAGATTTTGTTCACAATTTTGACTTCATATCGCGATTTCGATTTTCAATTTGCCAACCTAACTTTTAAAACCTAGCATTTTTATTTGATCGTTTTAAATTCAAGCTGTGGACTTCAAATACATGATTTCGAATTCAAATTCGACAGTTCAATTTCAAATACTTAACAGTTGTACTCAAAAGAAAATAGATTATCGGTCTAAATTCAAACTTTCGACATCAAACACAAAATCTAGACTTTAAATTCAACAATTTGGTTTAAAATATCAGAAATTTCTACTTTAAACTTCAGATTTCGTATATGAACTTTAGAACTTGACTTTATAAGCCGAATTTCAACTACAAATCTGATATCTTGGCTTAAAAGCCCAACTTATGACGTCCAGTTTTCGACTTCAAACATAAGATATTGAAGCCGAATTCGAAAATTCGATTTGAAATATA
>JABXWE010104198.1:0-12065 GCA_014611495.1 Limonius californicus | reverse complement strand
TTAATATTTGACACAATACACAGAACTTTAATAAGATGCGAAGGAATGTATAAACAGGTTCTATTATATGGCTAACTCGGTGATATTAGTATTAGTTTTGAAAGCAAACTTGAGAACTACAGCCGGCCAACTTTGGTTGTTGCGTTAATTTAGCTTCTGCTGACTTCAAATCAATTTACTTGAATTTGTTGATCATCGTTTTGATTAAGCCTCCTACAGCTTGCATGTTTAATATTTGACACAACACACAGACCTTTAATAAGATGCGAAGGAATGTATAAACAGGTTCTATTATATGGCTAACTCGGTGATATTAGTATTCGTTTTGGAAGCAAACTTGAGAACTGCAGCCGGCCAACTTTGGTTGTTGCGTTAATTTAGCTTCTGCTGACTTCAAATCAATTTACTTGAATTTGTTGATCATCGTTTTGATTAAGCCTCATACAGCTTGCATGTTTAATATTTGACACAACACACAGACCTTTAGTAAGATGTGAAGGAATGTATAAACAGGTATCATTTAGCTAGCTCGGTGATAGTAGTATTCGTTTTGGAAGGAAACTTGGGTACTGCAGTCAGCCAGCGTTTTGATTAAGCATTGAATATTTTAGTAAAATATTCAATGGATTAAGCGTCATACAGCTAGCGTACTTGCTGTTTTACACAAAACCGAGACACCTTTAATAAGCAGTCAAAAAAATTAGAAAGAGTTATTATTCAGTTGTGATTGAAAATAGGTAATCCGATTAGCCTTTGTATATAAAACTAGGCTAGTTTGTGAGTTATTAACAAGAATTTAATTAAAAAATAATTTATGACTTCCAATGGAATAAACAGGTTTATTAGGAATTGTGTCGTTATTTATAATTTTGTTTTAATTTGAGCAAACGTAAATTTCAGTGTGGATGGCAGCATCTAACATGTGTTTCTTAATTTCAATTAATTTTTAAATTTGGGGTTAATAATTTCTGACAATGAAAATCGTTGTATTCCTCGACATGTTTACTTCTTTATGCCCATCATTTCCAGGAGAGCGTATTTCCAATTACAATGTATTTTAGTCGATTGTTATTACTCAAAGAACATATAAAAATTCATATATAAAAAATTCTTCAACGCTAAATTCTAAGAGAAGGTAGGAATAGATAAGAAAACGTGAAGGAAGCCTTTTAACAATCCTTCTAAATAAAATAACTACATGTACTTGGTTTACCACGTTTAAATTATAAAATTTATTTAATTAGAGTTGTTTAGTAGCGGCCTTAGCAGATAGGTTGGAACGAGCATAATATTTAAATTAATCCAGTTATTACCTAGTAACTCTGGTTTATTGTCAGAAATTGAAGCAAGTTTCGGGTTTTTTAGACGACACTTCTATTGGTTTTTATATTAAATGCATTCAGTTGCTGTTGTTATTTCTAGTAACTGATTTGATGCTAGATAAAATAAATTAGTACATCTACCAGTAGGTACCAAGTTTTTAAAATCAATAAGTTTAATTTTTTGAATATCTACTATGTGTAACCTCTGAGTAGGTAAATAACAGCATATGTGAAGAAGTGATCGAAGCTGTGGTTTGTATCGGCAATTATTTGGAGTACCCTTGTACACTAAACACATATTTATAAATATTGTTCCTGTGGCCGTGATTCATATTTCACAACGAAGAAATTTTTCCTCGTTTAGATTTGATTTTGAAATCACACTATTTTATCTCTGATTAACAGTACATTTGAACTGTGGAATAATTGGTAAAGTACTTGTTTTTGTGGCTACTTGCTAACTGATATAGAAAACTGCTTGGAAACTGCAGCCGCTGTGAATTCAGTCCTATGACGTTTGCAGTTTAGGAGTTTAACTATTCCTCTGCCACCGCCGGCCCCTATAAAATACCTATATCTCAATATTATATTTTACTGTATCTACTTGAATTATGAAATTTTTAAACTATCAGCTGGGTACAGAAATCAAGTAGTCATGGGCTATTTAACTTATGAGTGTGTATATCAGAAACTGTTATTAAGAATACAATAAAGTCAGTATTCTGAGAGACACAATAATGACACTTAACTAGAGCCTAAAGATACGACTGGTTTGATGTATTTACGCTTTACAATTGTAAATTATTTATTAGCAAGCGTTTAATCAGTACTGTAAATCAATGACTAATAATATCAAGTCACATATTTAAGATAAATTATATCTACAGGCTGAATTATTTTCTTGGAAGAATATTTGTCAATTCGAAGAGGTATCCGTAGCGGCAGCAATAATTTAGTAATAATATATCTAGAAATATCTAGTTACTAATTAACTGCTACACATAATAATTATTTTTAACAAGGCAGATGAAACCGTCAATTGCTTTCAGTTTTTTAACTTTTTATGTAAAAGAAAAATTAAATTATAATTAAAGCAAAAATAAAAACATGCCATGGATCCTTTCGTTAACTTTTATGCTAAACCTCTTCATCAATCCGTGGTTTGTTGTTTGTTACTATGGGTTTGATGCTTTCTTGGATAAAACAAGAATTTCTTTTATACTACATTTAACTATAGGTCGCAGTTCCCAAGATTTACAGTAGCGCTCAATGCGATTTCATACCTACACAATAATAAATTATTGCTATTGAAAAGATATTTTACTAACACTGCCATAATGAATCTATTGCGTCAAGTTAAACAGTAATAAAACGTTGTTGTGTTTCGCATTTGCGAAATCATTCCTGACGGCCTCGGGGTCTAGTTGTTAGCGCCTGTAGATAGATCCAAGGGATGCGGGTTCAATCGTGTTTCACGTCGGTGAGATTTTTTATCAGGGAAAAATTTGAAAGTGGGCCTTGAGCCGGAGAAGCTGTAAAGCCGTAAGGCTGTGTGACACGTTAAAACTCACTATTGGGTTTGGAACTACCCCAGATAGGCAAAATTTATAGTTCGGGTATACAATAATCTAAGAGTTTCAGTGCATAGTGATGCTTGGAAAACCGCGTCCTAGATCTCGCTCGGTCAAAATACAATACAATACAAAATGCCTCATCCCTAAAACCAACACTAATAAGAACTAGGTTTCAATTGGACACGCAGTAAATAAAACAGGGTCAAAATATAAAATACGATTGTATGAAATATTTTTGAACGCTACTGTATATGGTTCAATCACATGCAAGCACTCAGAAACCATACTTCAGGCTTACAGCCCACGAAAACGAATAATTGTAATTGAAATATTGGAAATGGAAAAAACAATCCAAAACTATTTATTGTAGAAGCCTCTGTATTGTGGTGGTTATAACTTTTATTATTAATTACCACATACATAATTACATAAACAACATAATGGTGACTGGAGCACGCTTTCACGTGCTCTTACCCACCCTTAATAGCTCACTCACTAATACCAACATAACTAATAACTAATACTAATATACAATCTACTACAGTTCGGCCATCCTGACCATGATTATCCTCAATCATAACAAAATACATAATTCTAATATCTAAGACACATCTTGGAACAGCTAAAATAATCACAATGTAAACGCAGTAACATAAAATATAAACACAATATTCTAAAAATACAAAACTACTTAATCCACATTTTCATATTCTCAGGTGTACAAATACCTTCGAATGGTAATTGTGTTAGCTGATGACCCTCAGGGTCCTTAATTACACACCTGTCTTTGTCTAATACAGTTTTTACTCTTTGAAGATCCTCGTTATTTAGTTTTTCGTACTCTATTCTGAAGACTTCTTTATCGGTTTTCAGCTTTTCAACATTACTTTGAAGATATTCAATGGCGATCTTCAATTTTTGATTTTCATCCTGTTTTTTCTTCTTCTCGTTGGCACTCTTCAATACTTCATCGTCTTCTTCCTGCAGCCTGGCAATTTTATCCTATAGTTCAACACTCTCGTTCCTTTTTTTTCGTATTCTTGAAGTTTAATTTATTTATGTCGTTTTCTTCTTGTAAACGTTTAACACTCTTCTAGGGGCTTCCTGGAATTTCCGGGCCTTAAATTTCGATTTCTTTGGATTTGCTCATATTTTCGATTAGGATATCTCTATATTCCCTTTGAAGCTTCTTGAAGTCTACTTTCAGTTCATTGTAGCTAGTTTGGAGGCTGTTCTTTAACGTCACCAGCTTGTCCATGGTTTGCTGGCAATCCAAATCGAGCTGTTTCAGACTAAGCACCAGCTCTTTCTTTGCGCTTTCCAGCATTTCGGTTTTCTTTCGTAGATCGGGCACAAGCGACTAAGGCGGACCTTCGGGAGGTCCCCCAGGTGGTTCCCACGACCACCATGTTCGGGACTGTAAGCTCGGGTTTGCAAGAGATGAGCAGCTGATGTCGGCGTCGTTTTTGGTTGCCCCCTTGGCTGGGTATCTCGGCTTGGACAATTATACTTAAGATGGTCCATTTGCCCACATATGTTGCAGGAACCCCTTTCTCTCTTCGGTTTGATACAGGAAGATGCAAAATGGTTGGTCCCATTACAGTTGAAGCATTTAGCAGGTCCACTATTGCTCCTTGAACTGCCTGATGAGGGTTTGGGGAAAACTGCTGACATCACTCTCTTTTCTGGTTCGGGTTTAACCGTAAAATTAGGTGTTGCTGCTTTACTTTTCACATTTCCTTTGCATAAACTTCCAGCTTAACTTTTAGTTCCCGTAACGTTGTAGCTTCAGATAGGAACATTTTTTTGTTTATATCATCCGTAATGCCTTCCACGATATAACTGATCAGTGCTTCGGGTTCAACTGTACCTCTTGCTGCCAATTCTTTCATGATTAGAAAATATTCCTGAACTGTTTAATCTCGTCGCATCTTCCTCAGAAATAGCATTTGATGGAGCTGTGCACTGTTAGCTTTTACTGAGAATTCTTCTAGAATACGAGTTTTCAAAATTCCGCAGGTGGTTATACCACGTTCACCGTGAATAAAAGGTTTCGCCAGACCCGTAAGTATTTTTTTTGCAAAAATTAATTTTTGTAGATCATTCCATCCCATCATGACAGCATTTTCCTAAAAATCTGAAATCCAGGTCTCCACCGGATATTGGTCACTTCCATCAAAGGTACGGATGGTATCTTCCACATCTCTAAAAGACATAGCAGATTGAGGTTGATACAATACTTGCTGCTGTTGTCCCCGTAAATGTATGCTTGGAGTATCGTCTATTTCTACATCACTTTCATAATCATCAATTTGCTGTTGCTTTAAGTAATTTAAATTGGTTAAATACATTAAAATCCTTCTGATAATTGCATCTTCCCCTCCTTCATAATAGATGCCCAAAATATTGCTAATTACAGTTACTTCATTTGAATTGTTCCGTAGCCCATGTCACTTTTCGTTCAAATTCATGTGCATTTTGTGCGAAATTCAAACCAGCAAAATGCCGAAGCTGAGATCGCCTTTGTCTGCTGTTTCCTTCTTCAGCAAAAACAAACCTGTAGAATACGGCAATAGCTTTCACAGATGCTTTTTTTATTCTATCACATATCCCAGGCACGGCAGATAACGTTTCCATTTTTTTGCTTTTGCAGGGTACCTTTGCAAACATACATTTAAACGTCAGGACCAGGTTGAAAATATTTTTCCCGATTTTAGTCTATTAACTTCCGCGATTTCACTAAAACTCGATGGCACTCGAATCCCACCACTGTGGTGGTTATAACTTTTATTATTAATTACCACATACATAATTACATAAACAACATCATGGTGACTGGACACGTGCTCTTACCCACCCTTCATAACTCACGCACTATACCAACATTACTAATAACTAATACTAATATACAATCTACTACAATATAAAGTAAATTATATATACATATATATTCAGGGTTCTACAGTTCAAGGCCGCATTCTTACACCTAACCGCCATCTTTTTCTATCGTGTGCATCGTCCTCCTGCAAATCATGATCCCTCATATTATTTCTCATGTTCTCGTTCCAGGATCTTCTTGGACGACCTCTTTATCTTCTACCAGGGGGTGCCCATTGATATAGTTTCTTTGGCCACCTTCCATCATCCATACGTAGTACACGATCGAACCATTTCAGACCTCTGATTTCAATTCTTGTAATTATATCATCCTCTTCTACCTGCATACGTCTTCTAATTTCCTGATTCGTTATTTTTTCTAGTCTCGATACCCCAGGGCTACGTCTTAAATAGTCCATTTCCACAGAGTTAATTTTTCTTTTTGTTTCAGTATTTAACGTCCAAACTTCACAACCATATGATAGAACGGATTCAACAAAGACTTTACCGATTCGCTTTTTGGTATTTTTAGAAATATGTTTGTCCCACCATACCGTATTTAAGGCTCCTAAAATTTTTTTACTTTCCTCAGTTCTGTGTTTAATTTTATCTGTGATCTGTCCACCTTTCGTTATTCTTGACCTAAATATTTAAATTCATCCACCTGTTTAATAGTGTAGTTGTCGTCAATAAGAATTTGGTACCTAGCATCCGAGTTAATTACCATATATTCGGTTTTGTCAAAATTGATGGACATTCCCCATTCATTGTAACTTTGATTTAGTCGTCCCAGCATAAATTCTAGGACATATGAGTCCTGAGCAATAACTACCCGGTCATTCGCGAAACTAATAGTAAACAAACAGTCTTCTACGACATTTATGCCCATTCCTCCCACCCTTCTTTTCCAGTTCTTTAGCACAGCTTCCAGATACAAGTTAAATAATAGTGGAGACAAACTGCATCCTTGTCTAAGACCCTTTGCCCCAGTGCAGTTGTTGAGGTCTCATAACCTAGATATGATTCCAACTATTATAAAAGAAAATTCAACTCTTTGTTCTAAAACAACATGTTTCAAAATTGCTGTTGTTAATTGTACGAACACATGCAACAATCTTATAGGGCCAAGTTAAGTTGTTATAAAATGTATTGTAGAATGTTTTTTGATTTAATATTTAATAAAACGAAAACGTAAGCCTGAAAACAAGGTTACAACATGGGAATCGATAAGAATCTACAGACAAGTATTTGCTGATCATTGCGCGGACTAAAACTCTGCTCAAAATATTAACAAGCGTAAAAACCTCATTTTCCAAATTTTCTTTGAATATTTGTGACAATTTGTTTTAATTATTACGTTACTGGTTCGTATATTTTCCTAAATTAATATGAACGTTTTTTATTGTTTTAGCAAATGTACTGGCAATATTATAATCCTCACGCCAAAGATCACCTGTAATCTTTATTATTTGCACAATTTTCCGATAAAGGTATTAAGCACAATAAACTGGCATTGCGCAAGAACATATGCAGAGTTCTTTTGCCAAATAGTGCAGGCTATGGTAATTTTATTATGAAAAAAAAAACAAGAAAATTCTAAAATGTGTCTATAATATTTCCAAAATCAAAATTCCAAGTACCTTGATAATTAGGAATTACGCATAAATGCCTCAAGCGATATCAGAGATGATAAAAAATCGACCAATGAACAGTCAGCCCCAAAAATTATTATCATAGACCACTTTACCTGAGTGCGAAGTATAAAAAGAACGACACACCTCAAACCACACATTAGTTTTCTTCACAAAAGCACAATGGCTTCAGCTGTTCAAATTTCTTTGGTTGCCGTCGTAGTCCTTTTCGCCGTTTTCCATATTGGTAAGTACATTATGATAAAATTTAGTGCCCCAGTGATTGAGAATGAACCATAGTTGACTTTGTGCGGAAAAGTTGCGTAAAAGTCAAACCACACTGTGAAGGCGATAAGCCACGTAAGCATTAAGGCTTGATCGCTTTGGACTAAGTTTAATCTAAGCGGTTAATGGGAATATTTTTTGAATTGCACAGTTTTCCAACGGATATAAAAATTGTCTCCTTGAATTGTTCGACTGGAAAATTGAATAGCTCTTATGTAATCACAATAAGCCACGACAGCAGTTTCGGTTTGTTTGGAGCAATTTTTATCAAAACTATTAATTACGCCTTTGCTACAATACCGATTTCTCAACAACAGTTTAAAAGCAATTAAACTAGACATTATCGAAATTTCAGTTTGTTTGAATTGATTTTAATGAAAGCTTGGGCTTGATGCTATTTTTGTAGGACTTTTTCGAAAAATCGTTTAGAGTTAACACAATCTTCCTATTTTTAAATTCTAAAACGAAAATTAAATGTTTAGGAAAAATACAGGCTAAGAACTTGGGGTAATTTTTCGAATATCCAACATTGTATTCATTTTCTGATTTTTTTATATAGGAACGGGTTTAGACTGCCATGTCTGCTCAACCACGGAGGCTTGTAATAAAAGTACAGCTACCGCCTGTCCGGCTGGAGATGACATATATTGTTTGAAGATCGAAAATGGCAAAGGGGGTAAGTTTGAAGTTACTCAAAATTACTAAATTATAAATACTTATACTCTTTTTAATTTAGACGCCCTCAAAGAGAAGAAATGCGGTACAGTCGCAGAATGTGAGGATTACAAAAATTGCTACTCTTGCCAAACAGATGGCTGCAATTCTTCCTCAAACGTCGTCCCATCCTTCCTCCTCATGGGAATCCTAGGGACAATTGTTGCCAAACGCTACATGTAAATTGTTAAATGTTAATTTCTAAACAATTATTTAAAAATACTAGAGATTCTTACATCTTGTACTGAAACAATGTAAATTTAAATTTCTTAATAAAGCGAAAATGAGGATATTCTAGTTGAATATAGCTCATAGTTGAGGATAGGAAAAGCTTTCAATTTTATTCTTTAGTTTAATTCATTCTGAGCTGTGTAGAATTTTCGTTATAATGTTATTTGTTTTTGTTTATTAAGTTCGGTTTAGTTAAATAGGAAATATTACTATCTTACTATACTATCTATAGTTTATCAATAAATTCTTTCCTTAAATGTAATATTTTCGGATAATAACTTTCTTAACATGGTGTCAAATATGAAATGGTTATAATAAAATAATTTAAAAAACCTTTTCACTTCTTTTTGATGACTTATTGTAAAATTTTCTACAGCTAAAAAATCTCAATTGAAACAAAACATAACGTAACAAAATTAGTTAATATTTTGGAATTCATGGTAAAATACCAACCTGCTGTTTCTCGCTATCTGCGACTGTGGGTGATAACGCAGATACGATTATTAGATAGCCGAATGGAAGCTTTAAAACAGCGAAAAAATTCCAATACCTCTTAACAACAGAATTGGTCACATAGATTACAAAAAAAATACGTTTTAAAAAGTATTCTGATGTTTACCACTCCCAACTTTTAAGACGCAATCTATAATACATTGTTTCACGCATTCTCTCGTGATATTGATAATATATTAATGTAGATTTATGTTCTATTATAGATTACAGATTCAAGACGTCTGTGTTTGTACATGACATATTATTATACATAAATATGAAGTGATGAAGTTGGGCACACACATTAGAAAATGTAAAACATTTTTTTTAACGCGAATTCTCTTCTATGGCACTTTAGACGTTCGGCATTGTACTTTTTTATTTTCAACATTAGCAACGTCGCATATTACTAATATAAGAAAAAACATATTAAATTTGTTTTCCCTTTGTTAGTATTACCACAGAGTTCCACAAATGGAGGAAAGAGAATGGCAAGAGTTTTGGAATTACATACTTACAATATTATTTGAACTCCAAGGACCTAAATTAGCTATGTATTACCCTAAAACTCAGTAACCTTAGGATGCATAACGTGGATATTTTGTACCCGCACATGTCATACACATCTGATAGTTTTGTGATCATTGCTTGTAATTATTTTATAATGATTTTAATGTACACCTAAAAAAAGTTTTAATATCCGTAAAGTAGACTTTACGGTACTAATTTGAATCCGGGAAATGGCACATTACGGTACCAGGTATTGTAATGTTACTTTACCGGACTCATTCATCAAATTCCGTCACAAAATGAAACACCTGTTCTAAATTCTTATGCTTTATAAATAAATTTTAAAAAAACATGAAAAATTAAATTTCTTAGTTTAACATGTTTTGTGAATATTAACAGTAATGGTACAACCGCTGTTATCGGAAACGTTTATAGAAGAAGGCACATCTTTATTCTTTACTACTACTAACTATGGCGGAAGATGATTGATTTTGCTGTAACACATCCACAAAAGTTTCACCCATTTGTATCATTCTTGTTATCTTCTTTTTGTCTTCAATAGATTCTTCAACATATTTTTCAACAACTTTTGAACTCTTCCATCCTCCATGCCGTTTTAAAACATTGATATCAGCCCCAGGGTTGGCTAACAACGTTGACGAAGTTCTAATGAAACATACTTTTGGGGATGTTCAAGATTGAGAAATTCAGCGATTTTTCTAGGTGCTCCCACAACAGTATGCATACCAACTCTTTTGGCTTATGCATTTACCTTGTCTACAGCCTACCAAAGCTTTTTCAGGAAGGTTTTTTGGTCGCAAATTGTAATATTTTCTGAAGACATCCAAGTAGGTATTGCATATCATCGCTGTTAATCACAGCAAACGCCCGTCTAACATGTGTTTCTGTTTGATTAATACGAACCACTAACTGAGACCAAGTATGCTCTAGAAATTTATAGCAAACCGACTACCTTTACTAATAAATACTCATTCGTTTGCCTTTGTCTTCCCTAGTCAGCAGCTTCGACTGATTTGGATGGCGGCCCACATTTTGCTTTTTCAAAACAAGCTAACAACTTAGGAACACGTGAAACGTCGACATTCTCTCTCTCTCTCTCTCGACATAACGAATATCGAGGCATTTTCGTAAACAAAACAGAAATTAAAAATACAATTTCTATAACACCAAAGTATTTAATTGACTTAGCATTGTTCTTTACTGTAGGTCACAAGCACTACCCATTGTTTTTGTGATCATGGCTACCTGATAATTGCACTTCCTAACGACAACCCAAAACTTGGACAAGCATTTTAAGGCAAAGGGTTGCCTTTACGCGTATGAACTAAGAATACCTTATTTTTGTAATTTTTAATCCTCTTTCAGAAAATAACCTTAAATTTTAAAATTTTTCGCTAATAACAAAGTTAGAGCTAATATAAGATTTCAGTGGTAGGTTAAGTGCCTCTTACGGTCAAGTCTGGTTAATGAAAATAATTATGTCACTGTATTGTATAATAGTAAGTAAGTGTACCAAATTTCAAAGCAATATCTTTAGATTTATGGAAATTACAATAAAAAGAAAAAATAAAAAATTGAACTTTAAGGCCCTATAACTTCTTAAGGAAGGACTTTCTGCCTAAGGTATATTAGGTTTAATCGGTTTATTTTTACCTAAAGAATCTATGATTAAACGCTGGCCCATTCTTTCTGAGACACCCTGTATATACAGGGTGTCCTTTAAATACCTTAAAAGCTTCAGGTAGCACTCTTCTGTAAGAAATACAGTCCTCAAAAACACTAACATGAACTTCCTATAGTGCTTAGTTTCCTCACACGAGACACTTAAAGAATATTATACTTGGCAACGTTGACGATGTCTTTGCATTTATGAAGAATTTAATTAGTAGGCCGACATTACATGAAGCAAAATCGAGATGTCCAAAAATTACGTTTTTATCATTTAAATTTTTAAATTACATAATATTCATTTATCATTTTTAACCGCGTCTGGTAAAAAGAGGTAATTAACAAACTGAATGACAGGAACTGAAGGAAAATGACAATGCAAACGTCCCGATAAGTAAATCAAAGATTTTGACAAATGTCGAAAAACAAATTTTCTGCTTTTCATCACAATACCATGGCCTTGCACTGTTGTCAAATGTAGTATTTACGAAATTTATCATTTTTAACAGTACTTCCAGAAGAACAACTGGAGCGTCAACTTAATATTAATCTTTACTTAATCAAGTGGCAGTCAGTCACTTATCGGCAGATACGTGCAACATTAAAGTTCTCGTTATTGTTTCCATGAAATTCTGTTTTAAAGATATGAACTTTAACACTCTCGTACAAGAAAACTAAGCTCCAAATACCTATTTTTTTTTGAAGATTTGTATTAAGCATTCATAAAGGAAAAATTCTAC
>JABXWE010104197.1:0-13782 GCA_014611495.1 Limonius californicus | reverse complement strand
TCAAATGTAGTATTTACGAAATTTATCATTTTTAACAGTACTTCCAGAAGAGCAACTAGAGCGTCAACTCAATATTAATCTTTACATAATCAAGTGGCAGTCAGTCACTTATCGGCAGATACGTGCAACATTAAAGTTCTCGTTATTGTTTCCATGAAATTCTGTTTTAAAGATATGAACTTTAACACTCTCGTACAAGAAAACTAAGCTCCAAATACCTATTTTTTTTTTAAGATTTGTATTAAGCATTCATAAAGGAAAAATTCTACCTGAAGCTTTTAAGGCATTTAAAGGACACCTTGTATATACAGGGTGGGCTAGCGAAGTGGTGCCTATTAAAATTAGTTGACGCAAGCCAACAGACATGTATCACAGCAACTGAGGATATTAAGTTTTTTATACGAGGTGTGTTCAGTTGAAACCCATCTTTGCTTTATAAAAAATTTATTCAACAATTTAATTACAAATAATTACCGTCACAGTTAAGGCACCGATCCCATTGTTTTACTAACCGACGTATACCCAGGTCATAGAATTCTTGTGGCTGCTGATTGAAGAAGTCTTCTACAGTTGTTTGTACTTCTGCGTCAGACTCAAAATGTCGACCATTAACGCCTTTTTCAACGGTCCAAAAATATGGAAATGGCAAGGCGATAGATCCGGGCTATAGGGTGGATCCTCTAAAACCCTCCATATCTTTCGTTGAAGATTTTCTGTTACCACATTAGCAACATGAGGCCTAGCATTGTCGTGCAGCAAAATGACCCAACGCATAAGTTTTCCTGGACGTTTCCGTCTTATTGCTTGATGAAGGTTGTTGAAAGTTTCATTTTACAGATTTGCATTGACGTTTACTCCAGGTTCCTTAAACTCTATCAACAAGAGTCCTTCATGGTCGAAAAAAAATGTGAACGTCACCTTGCCTGCAGAAGATTGTGCTTTAAACTTCTTCGGTGGTGGTGAACTTGAATGTTTCAACTACATCGACGATAACTTAGTGGATGGCTCGTAGTAATGGCACCAAGTTTCGTCAGTCACCAGCAACTATTGACAGAATAAAATCATCACCATTTTGCCTATAGTCTGGGAAGTGTTGCAGAGATAAGCCCATTCACAAGCATTTTTGTTCATTATACAGGAGACGAGGAATCTATTGCGCACAAACTCTACTGTAACCCAGATTGCGAACAATACTATCCTACACTCGCACCAACAATTTCTGATTTTTTCTCTAATTGAAATTCGACGATTTTCTCCAATAAGGCCTTCCACACATGCCATATGGTTTTCTGGTAATGCAGTACACCGTGCACCTAGTCGCGGCTCATCCATAGTCCCCCATAGTCTTTTCCATTCTTAAATTTTCGGCATCAATGCTTCACAGTTGGGTACGTAATAGATGCATTTCTATACACTGCTTGTATTCGCGTATGAATCTGCAATGGCTGCACACCCTCGGCGCATAAAAATTGTAGAACCGCATGCTGATCAAACTTGAACGGATTTTTAAGAGGAAACGCCATTTCAAAATCGAAGTTTTAAAAGTCAGAATCAAATTCAAACGCCAGAAACTTATTAATGTGTTGCTTACAAACACTACTAACATTAACAAACGTCATTAAAATTAATTGCATTAGTTTTCAAGGCTAAGTTGATCAAAAATGGGTTTCAGTTGAACAAGCCTCCTAGTATAGAAATGGATCATAGTTTATTAGTTAATTGGTGCAACCGTATAGAAAAACAAGATAAGTGAGAACCGCAAAATGGTAGTTTTATTTAATTAAGTGTGCATTCAAAAATGTTGCCATCCACTAACACATATTTTCTTGTTCGTTTAAAAAAGATCTTGGGACTGGATCAAGCGTGTCAGGTCTAATTGATGTATTTGACTCGATTATTCTATTTTATAAACCACGCTCTTCTGCTACCGGACTTCAATATACTATTTCGATAATCGTATCCCACAGAAAAAAGTCTGGTAGGGTGATACCGCAATTTCGTGGCTGGCAATAGACTCACAGCTCCTCTTCCAATCCAATTTCCTCCAATGACCTTACCTAAGTAATATCTAACGACCCAGTTGTAATCAGCATGACAGCAATCACATGGGTACCAAAGTGTTTTGTGGTACATATTCCAACAACCCGGGTATAGAATTTTGTCGGAAATCCAAGTTAAATTTTCAAGGCAGAAGTGTGGTCCAATGATATGGTTACCCACTATGCCACACCAAACATTTACAGAAATAAAATGTTATGCCTATTCACTTCACCATTGCTACAGGATTTTGCCTTAACGCTTAATCACACACAATTTAAAAAAGTCTAATAGAAATTGCAATCTTTTCTGAGGGTCATTTTCATGCAGCACCAAAATTAAGGTGATAGGGATGAAATATATTTTCTTTCTACTAACTGAAGTCCTACTATTACTCACATTTGTGCTTAGATCTCTTTAGCTTACACGCGATGCTCATTATACTCCTCCAACACTGCTCATTCATTTTAACTGCAATTTTTCTGGCACTACATCTACTGGAATCAACAAATTTACTTCCGCTTCTTAAAAAAGTTTCAAAGCGTCTAAATATTTTTCTGGGCGGTGGCCTTCTAATTGGCTAGCGCCCGATATGTAAATTGCAGGCCGCAGCCGTATTTCCGCGGCATTTAGTCAAAATAAATAACCAACCTGTTTTATTGTAATTTGAAAACATTTGCTTAAAATTTAAGTAAATTAACAGATCTACCTAATATTATCATAAATAGGTAACACGAACGAATTTAATTAAGTTACAGGAACAGTGATCTAGGTTGCCATGCTGTATGCATGTTAGGTTGCGTCAGCCAACTGTAAGGGGGAGACCTTAACTAGTCCACCCTGTATTTACAATTTTTGTTAAGAATCCAATACAGGGTTGGACAAAAGAACAGAACGTTGCAATTATCTCTACCATACCAACCGTATAATATAATAAAACACCTGCGCCGTACCCACCTATTTGGAAAGAATTAGTTTAAAAAAACCGAATATTTACAGCGTAATGATGTTCCGTCCTGGTGAATCCAAAAATTATTAGGGAATTCCCTTTTTTTTTTCAAGAGTAGCAATGATTTGATTATCTAAAAGTGAAACAACAACACAACAGAAACCAAGCAAAATTTTGTGTTCATAAGCTGCGAGATAACAATTACGAAACATTTCTGTCCAGCCTCTCTAGAATCATTGAAAATAAAGGCATCGAACCTTATATCACTGATCTAGCTAAAAAGAGTTCTATCGATATTACCAAGTATATACAGGGTATTCTATTTAAAATAGAAAAGTTGATATCAATTCAGGGTAAACCGAGAGTCGGTTTAAACCGCCAATACCTTCATTGGATCCGCTATATACCAAGACCTTCATGTGAAAGATTTTGTCGAAATCGCGGTTACCGTAGTAGAGATATTTTCAATGTTCCGTAATTTTGTCCAACCCTGTGCATTAAATACACACATGACATTAATTTAAATTTTAAGCTAAACTAAAAACCATTCTGAAGATGGTAATAAAGATTGTGCCCTTAAGTCATTCTTCTTCTTTTCGCATTTTCTTCATATCAAGTAAAATCTTACCACAACAGACACAAATCTTCATCAAATTTCATTTCCCTAACTCAAACCGTTTTAAAGTAATTGCTATTGTTCTGTTTTTCTCTTCCAACTTTGAGGGGCTGCAACTCCCCAGGGAAGCATTTTCAGATAACAGCAGTTTAGCCCAATCGCCATAATTTGGCCAGGAATTCATATCTCCGTTTTTTTCGTTAAAGGAATCTTTAAGTCTGTAAGTTATTTTATCTAAAGCAGTATGTATAATATTGTACGTCTTATAGCTTTCTAAGTACATATAATTTTACATTAAATTTTTCTACTTATTAACCGTACCCTTAAAATGTTCCTCTTTAGTATGGCTCACATTTGGTAGAATGTGGTTAAACAAATATCGTGTGCGGTGAACGTACCTGCTTACGCAACCAAAGTATAACGAAGTGCGGTTGTACTGTATGCAAAAAGGTCTTCTAATGAAATAGAAACTAATGCTCAATAAATATTTTTCATTTCATTTTCATATACAAAATGTGAGGCCATAGTTAGTTCATCAAAGAGCTTTACGTGGTGTATAAATTAAGTAATAGGACTGATTTTTTCAATTTTTTTATTCGAATAAAATTACAATTCAACATTGTCCCTTCAAAATAACTGCCTTGGGAAACCACACGGCGCTGGAGAGGGTTCTTCCAGTGCAGGAACTCGGATACTGGAATAGCCTTCAGCTGGCCAGTTACAGCTGTTTGAATGTTTTCCAGTGTCCCAAAATGACGTCCCTTGAGATTATTTTTTAGTCTCGGGAAGAGGAAAAAGTCACAAAGACTCAAATCGGGCGAATAAGGAGGCTGAGGAGCCACAGGAATGTTTTTATTGGCCAAAAAAGTGTTTAATGAAATTGCTGTGTGGCACGGCGCATTGTCGTGATGCAACACCCAGTTGTTCTTGATGTTTGGTCTCACGCACATGACCCTCTTTCGAAGTCTTTCAAGAACCTCTCTGTAAAAGTGTTGATTAACCATTTGGCCTTGAGGCACAAACTCTTTGTGAACGATTCCCTGGCTATCAAAAAAGGAAATCAGCATGCATTTGATCTTCGACTTGCTCATTCTTGCTGTTTTTTGGCCTTGGAGAGGTTGAAGTGTGCCATTCCATGCTCTGGCGCTTGGTTTCTGGGTCAAACTCAAACACCCAAGACTCGTCACCAGTAATGACACGTTCCAGACATTGGTATCATTTTCAATCGATTCTAAATAATCAAGGCGCCTTTCCCCCCTGATGGCCTTTTGGTCCGGCGAAATGTTTTTTGGAACCGTTTTTGTGCAGATTTTTGTCAACCCCTATTCATTGGTCAAATCTGATGAACAATGGTGTGAGTCAAATTCAACTCTTCCCCGATCATTCTGACTGTCAACCGACGGTCTGAACGCACAAGATCCCCGACTATGTCGACATTTTCATCAGTTCTTGAAAATGAAGGCCTTCCACTGCGAGGTTCATCTTCAATGACCTTCTTCCTTCTGAAAATGCCTTAAACCACCGAAAAACCTGGGCCTGTCGAAGTTGTGCAAAAGTTTCCGTTGCACTGTGCCCACATCTGAAGCAAAAGCTGATAGCACACCGTTGCTGGTAATTGATGTCACTCATTTTCAGAACGCACTAGAAAAAACTGTTTCACGAAAAAAATCGGTGTGGACAACCAAATGACTCTAGCGAGTTCAAACTCGTACTGAAAGCGTATCACATGTTCACCTGCCACCCCTTCCACTCCCGCGACCCCAGTGTTGCTAGATCGAATGCTACGCTACCAGTCTCATTACTTAATTTACAAACCTCGTATTTAAATGTCCATATACCATATACCATACGTGTGAAATCGCGAGTTTACATAAGTAGGCCGAACAATACAGACGTCCAATTCATTTAGAAATGGAAAGTATCAGGCCAAAAATTATTGAGCGTGCGGTACAATGTACTTACACACGTCTTGTTCAATGCCAACTGGTTAATGGTGGACAATTTAAAAACTTCGGGTTGGGTAATTTTTTCAAAATGTTCTTATTTTCATTAAAAATTAATTCTAAATTGTTTGAACTTGATGTGTACTTTTCTCCAAAAAATATATGGGGTACCAATTATTTTATATCCCCGTTTAACTGGTTAGGAGATCTATTAAAATAAAAAGGATCAAAATTGACAGGAACTGGAGAAGCTATGTGAAGCATGCGATTAAAGCAGAAGAAAAATATAGCCGACAGTATGATATTTAGCCTTTACAAATAAATTTATGATTTAGAGTTTCTTCTTCAAAACATTTAATTTAATTAATTAATATCTTATGTAATACATACTTTTTAGATTGAAATACAAGTTGAAAGTCGGATTAACATCCAATGTGATTATAACAATTTCAGCGCGCAATATGTTAAATCAGTGCGTGTTCTCTAAAACAGTACATTGTTTGAAGTTGATTTAAAACTTTTAAACCACTCAATTTAGAAGGCGTCCATAATGAATATGCTACGCCATTAGACAAGCTGTTGGATACATCCGCTACGTTAATCCTTTAGGAAGTTTACCTGGTAAAATCGGACACTCAAGTCTGCGTTTACCTAATTACAAGTACCGTTTAAAAGTGTTGTAGAAGTTGATCAACAAACGTTCCGATATGGATTGGCTCTGGTATATACATGTCTTTATTGAATCCGTACAGTTTAAAACATTTAGTATAATTATTTAATAGTTATCAAAGGATATTTACGTTGCTAGAGTTATTCAGGACTCCGGAACACAATATATTCTGAATGCATAACATTACATTCGTAGGGATTAGGATTTTCGCAAAAGTTTCTTAGTCTTTAGCACCTGGTGAAAGTAAGTATTTGAATTATTCGACAGACCTTCATCAATTCTATACAAGTTCTTTTCAAAATGTTTAATAAATAGTGAAGCATGGGTTGCCTTAACGAAGCTAGCTATCATTGGATTGGAGTTTTTTCTTCACATCCATACTGTTATCTTCACAATGAAACATATAATAAAAACATATTATAATCCATATATCCAAAAGTAATCGTGCATCACACGACTTTTGATCAGTTTGGTATACAAATAAAGTGAAACCTAACCTCAAACCCTTAATATTCTATACATCAAACAAACATTATCCGCGTTCATGTTTCTACTAGGACAGATCTTCTCACTCTGTCTTAAATCTTCTTCAGAGAATGTCACACAGATGAATCTGATAGGAAAACATATCTAAGCATGCACCAATTCGTTGACGTTAAAAGACATACGAAACTCAAAAAATGCTGTTAACCCAACTCTTTCCGTGCGTCTGCATTGGTTATTCTTAGTATATAAATTACGGTTCGTAAAAGATAGCAGGCAATGAAAACGAAGAAATTACTTCGAAAGTGCTAACGCAAGTACCTTATGAAAAACCCAGGAAAAATGATTATATTCAAACGGTAGAATATCAAACAAGCGGTTATTCTTGCCTGGAGAGATAGCTCTGATGGAGTTCCAACAGGAAAATTTTCAAAACAATGAGCATATGTCAGGAAATTTACTTTGGGTACCTTAAGAAGTCTTATATGTTTTACTAGTGTTTGAAATTTCCTAAATTTGCTACCTTTTATTAAGTAATCACTTGCGCATTATCTCCAATTACCTGTTCTTTGTAACTATAGGTCCCCTAAATAAAGGTCCCGTCATGAGTTTAACTATAGTATTAAGTATTAAACAATGCATCATTAATATTTATATAATATTTGATCACTTAGTTGGATGAAGACATGTCAGGACAACTACGTAAAAACGATATATTTTAATACGGCCTCCTAGTATTGATGCGTACAGAAAGAACTCGAAAGCGGAGGTTATTGAAACTGAATGCAAGTCGTCGAATGTTGATAGCATAATCAGACTATTACTAGAAGCTGCATTCCTGCATTAATACTACGTTTTTTACATACAACGATCACACTATTATTAGAGCAAATGTGCAAGCTATATTAATTACGGAAATTACATGTTTTTTCATATTTACATACAAAACAATAAAGACGTTGGTTGTTCAACAACAATATTATATATAATTTATTCTATTTAACATATGTAATAGAAATACCGTTTGTTTTCAAGTATTTAAAAATTAGCGTCAGTAAAACAGAAAATGCATTATTGAAAGATGAGCTTTTGCAAGGCTAGTTGGGGTCTATATTTTTATGTCTGTCCTATGACGTCACTGTATCCGCACGGATAATAATGCTCGGTTTAGCTCCTAAGTAAATAAAACTCGAATATTATACAAGCGCCGTATTGTGTTTAGACGTGTTTTAAGTTATAATGGATTATATTTTGTATTAGAAATATACTATAAAGTGAAGATAAGTGTATGATAATGTTACGGGTCAAATGGGCGTTCTCGGCAGCCCACAGCAAACCGTTGACATTGGTTCTTCGGCTAACACAGCGAGAAGGGACGTATGTCGGGACATGATTACGGGGGAAAAATCTTGATTGTTACAATGTAGGAGGTAAGTCAAAATAAGTGGGCACCACACTTTCAACTCAGGGCTAAATGATCTTTTAAAAGGCCCGAGAAGCAACAGTTTACAGAAGATCGAACCTACCTTGTTATACTTCCTCCTTACCTCGGTATTTTTCAGGAAATACTTATGAAAGGGAAATTACACGAAATATTATATCATAGATTACTGAATAATAGAATATCATATACAGGGCGTTTCACAATTAGTGTAAAAGACTTAGCCGTTTGATTGGTGAAATCATTTTGGGGACCAAAGTTTGCTTTCAATGCGTCCGTAGAATACCTACCTATTGATATATCCAAAGCAATGCCATCCTTCTTACCGAATATTTTGTCAAAAATTTCATAAAATCCAAGAAGCTGCATTGCTGTATCTTTATTATCTTGTTAGGTGATGGACTGGGCGTTTAGGTCTACCATATGGTCTCCGAGATCTCTAGATTTATATCATCTAGTTTTTTATCATCGAAAACATCTAAAGCAGGTGATATACAGTCTCACACACATGCCGATTGGCAATTGCTTGACAATACCTTAAATGTGTCAGTTGAAATTCGCTACAATGTAACGTTTCTCGTATATGATTCGTCGGTAACAGACTTGTATTCAAGTTCCAACAGCACATTTTGATAATTTATTATAGGAAATATATATTTTTATTCTGTCTTTTAAGTAATATGTTTTGTTTTGTTAAATGCCACTTGATATTAAGATTTTAAATTAATTATGTCGTTAAACCTTTGAGTACCTGTGGCTCCGTAATTACTTATAATAGGATCAAAGTTCATTAGGCATGTTTTAGTCAAAATAGCCTTAACTATTTTTTACACTAGTTGTGAGACACCCTGTATATTAAGTAACAGGTGTGTACAGTAAAACGTCAAAAACGTTCGAACGAAGAAAGGACCTCGAGACGTCCGAACTTGCTAGTCGAGCCTTGACTGACTACGAAATTTATTGTAAGATAGCAAAAAACAACTGAGTAGTCAATATCACTTGATTTCACAGCACAAGTAAATTTAATTATTAAATCTTTTAAATAATTGGCAACCGAAGGTTGCGTTATTAATGAAAGTGTAACTACTTCAACTTTTCACAAATCAAAGCACTTTGCAAACAAATAATCTTGCCTAAAATCTAGTTTTTGCAAGTTGAGAAAGCAAAAAGATTGATTTTCGCTTGGTCGATACCCTAACAAGAAGGTGCGGCGTCACTAGTAATAAAAACAACGATCGAAGTATTGGGTATTACATCAGATTGCGCAATAAGGATTTTTCCGGAACGACGAAGAAAATTAAAAATGAAATACAAAACTAATTGTTTCAAGCACCGAAAACGATAAACTGCGGCAATGAGATTTTGCTGGAAAGGCAAACCTTCACG
The DNA here is from genome assembly GCA_014611495.1 of Limonius californicus. Classification (NCBI taxonomy): domain Eukaryota; kingdom Metazoa; phylum Arthropoda; class Insecta; order Coleoptera; family Elateridae; genus Limonius; species Limonius californicus. The sequence goes on along the minus strand of JABXWE010104197.1, from coordinate 4,257 downwards.
CCAACTTTAAAGGGGATTATTTTATTCATATCAAACGATAAGAGAAACCACACGGTATTCTCATCGAAGTTATTGAATCTTGTATATTTAATCCGACTTTATCGTCTAGTTTTGTTATGAGAAAACGCTACAAAAACTATTACAAGAGCAATTTTGACCCCACCCTACTTTCACTGAGCAGAAAACATCTGCGCCCTTCAGCTTCTAGCAGAAACACAAGCCAGCCGGAGCCGATTCACAAACACAGCCCTATATGCAACCCTGGTGCCAATTTCCTGGAATTCTCTTTCAAATTTCGTCCTGTCCACGTCGAATTCTAGCCCGCGCCCGCGCAACTATTGGGATAACCGAAAGGTGGCGTAAGCTGCTCTATTCGCGAGTTAAAGTAATGACATGAATCTACCAAACGTTCAAATTAAATTATATAAAGCCCAGACGAACGTTATAGACGTGTAGACTGCATTTTCTTTAATCTAACCGGTTGTATTTTTAGATACGAGGGAAAAATTCCAATGCAGTGATTTCTAGACCCAATAAGAAAGTAGTTGAAAAAACTTATACATGAGCCCTGCCAATGTTAAAGTATACACTCAGAACTTATTATTATAGGTAAGAGCGGTTCATTTATTGTCCCCGATATAGAAGCAAATGAGTTAGACATTTGAAACAACTTTCTTTCTCAACATAATCCCCTAAAGGGTAACACACTTAGTATAACGATGATGCAGAGCTTGAATGCCTTTAGAAAAAAACTCTTAGTTTTGCACTGCAAACCACTCATGGACAGCAGCCACCACCTGTTCACCGTCTAAAAAATGAGTTCCCTGAAGATGTTCTTTTAATTTGGGGAACAGATGAAAGTCACTGGAGGCCAGATCTGGCGTAATGGGGGGGTGGGGGGTGTTCTAAAATTTCAAACACAGCATTGGTGATAGCAGTCATAGAAACACAGCTGTTTTGAGGGGGAGCGTTGTCTTGGTGGAACAGAATGCCGCGTTTCAATTTTTCACGCCTTTTTTGCTTTATAGCCTCGCGAGCTTTTGGTATGGGTTTTGCGTAATAGTCTGCCGCTGTTGTGTGGCCACGTGATAAATAATCAACAGGAAGAACTCCCTCAGAATCCCAAAGCGCTGTTGCCATTACCTTTCCGGCCGATGAAGTGATAAGGAACTTTCGTTCAGGGCGGGGAACCACTTTGCTGCCAGTCCATACTCTGCCGTTTGTCTCTGGATCAATGTGATGAACCAAGGTTTCATCTACATTTGCAAGTCTTTCCAAAATTCCATCCAAATCCGTGTCCATTAATCTAAAATCGCTAGCACTTTGTGAAACCTGGCCCGTTTCTGATCAGGTGACAACATTTTCGGAATCCATCGAGCACAGACTTTTTCAGACCCAGTACCTCGTGCAACATTTTCTCAACGCTTCCTACGTGAACCCACATGTTTCAGCAATATATTCAACCGTAATTCTGCGATTATTTAGTTCCAGATCATGGATCAAATCAATATTCTCTTGAATGACAACAGTTTTTGGTGGTCTAGCATCTGGTGGATCTTGAGACGACTTCCCTCCTAATTTGAAATTTCGGCATCAATTCTTAATTGCTTGATATGACGGGGTAGAATCACCAAACACTGCGGACATGTAATTATAAATTTGTTGCGGTGATAAACCCTCTTTAAATAGATATTTTATCACAGCCCTTGTTTCGAATTTTTCCTTTTCAATCAAATCACCAGCACCACAGTAATATTAAATGTATAACTTTTATAAAGATAGGCACCTATAACTTGGCACATGCTAAAGTCAATATCTGACGTTTCTTGGATAAAAATTATTCATTTGTCGGTCAATGCCTACTATGTTAGGGATAATAATTGGTGAACCATCCTCGTAGATACAACTATATTAATTTTGAATTAACCTCTACAATTCGGATTTAGCGGCGACTACGCACATACACAAAAACAGACATTTTGCAAAGATTACGTATTATGTTCCTAGAGTTTCAAAACGCGGACTTCCGTTATAATTTCTAATTTAACCGCTGTACGAAATCAACGCTTAGAAAAGTAACAAACTCGATAACGGCATTTAGTAACTTCAGCCCTTACAATCGTCAGTTCGAAACTCCTCAGCAAATTATTGCGATATTAATAAAGTAACTTGGTCGTGTGCCGTGCGGGTGAGTTTAATTGGCAATCATCGACACCTGCTGGGGACGTTTAACCCTGCCTGGATTGAATGGCCCTCTCGACGACGAACAACCAACCTCCGGAACCGGACCGTCCGTGCAGGAGGGACGTCCCTCATTTGCATGCCGTCCAGGCTCAAACATTGTACATAAGTGCACAGCACAGAGTACTGTACACAATATAAAAAACGTACGGGCCAGTAGGCCGCGTTCGCTTTCGCCCAATATAAAGAAAATGCACTCGCCGGCGGCGGCCGCAAGAGAAACATGCGCCTTTTTCGATGGGCGATTGTAATTTATGGCTCGGTTCGGGAGGCTTTCTCTGTATTATCGTGGAGTATTTTAAGCTTATAGTCCCTGGAATACCACCGGCACAAACGGCACAAAAGCTCCCCGGGAGACCTTGCCCTGCGCGACATTAACGAGCAGCTGTTGACTTCAGCCCTTGAAAGTTATAAATAAAATAATTTTTTAGTAATTAACCACCCCTTTTATTGGTCGGTCTATGACATGAATGTTTGACATGTTTATTTCATTGCAAACCCTGTTCCAGGGATGTGTATGCAAATTTGCTTAATCGCAATTGGTATTAAATTTATACATAGAAGCAGGTATGTACGGGGTGATCCAGACGTGTACAATAGGCTTATAATGTAATGTCTATGAAAGAGTCCTTGAACTTGCAAAACCTACCAATAGATCGTTAACATTCTAAAACCATTTCGTTTATATTACATACAGAATTGTAATTATTATTATTCAGAAGCATTCGACGTTGTAGGCTAGCGTAGAAAATGTTTCATGCAACCTTACAATTGAGTTGGAAAAATAATTTTTAATACAAAAATTACCATTATAACCTGCTAATTTTTGGGTTTAATCTTGAACTTTTAGTCGAGTTCAATTCAGAAATTGTGACCTTAAAAACTAATACATTGTTTGACATGTGGACTTACCAAGCGTTTCGTTCGACTTTCAAGTCTATCAGCCTAAATAAAAAACAGAAGAAGATTTTGATATTTCAACTATCTTCAACTTCTAATTTCTACTTTAATTTCTAAATTACGTGCTTGAATTTCAAATTTCTACTTTAGCCTGGAAATTTCAATTTAATGGATACGTATTCCTAACCCAGCTCTTCCCACCCGCTTTAATTTATATTCGTTTTTAGGCTTTGTACTTTAACGTAGTAAATAAAACAAAGTCGAATCCCACCAACGTACGTTGGTGGGATTCGACTTTGTTTTATTTACTACGTTAATAACTTATCCCATTATGAGACCTTTGGACATCAACCAGTTTTGTACTTTAAACCTTGATTTTAATCTTGGTATCTATAGGCTATTTCTGTAAAAATGGAAGTCACAACGTTTAGTGTGTATCTGATTTGAAGGTGACAAGGTATATACACCCTGTTTTAAATTAAGTCTGCACTATTGCTAACTTCATTATTATTGAATTGACGATGTCGACTAAATTAGCAAACTAGTAGTATTTTTTCCGCTGCATAAAATGGTGCAAACAGAAAAATAAATGAACATCGCATTTTCGAGTTATTTTTAAAAATGTATATTTTTTTAATGGAACACCCTGTATATTTTTTGATGGATGGATTGCAAATTTTTTTTTAAACGTAAAAGTTTCTATGCACTATGATCCTAAAATAATAAATAAATGAATTATTCAGCATTTTAAAAATCGCAAAGTAGTCTGCGACAATGGCAATTTAATGTACGTAGGGTAAAATAAAAAATAATAGTGGTATTTATCTTCAAAAGGATTTAATTTTAGATGAAAAAATAACACAACTTGTCTGAAAAATTAATTAAAACGAAACGTTATTTTACAATAAATGCTTAAATACATCTCCAGTTTATTCAATGCATTTTTGAGCATATTTTAACACACGTCCGGTTGCTTTTAAAATGGTCCAACCGTCAGTCGACCTAATTTGGAAGATAGGGTGTCAATTTATTTCCAACAAGATGGAGCACCTCCTCATCAGTTCCATCAAGTGAGAACCTTACTCAGTAGGATATTTCAGGATAGATGGATATCCA
>JABXWE010104196.1:0-50026 GCA_014611495.1 Limonius californicus | reverse complement strand
CAGCATTATCTGCACGGTCTACCGTTTAGTTTACAATGGATCGTTGGGCGGGTGAACCGCGTGGCTACGCAGTTAAAGCGTATTATCTGAATGGTGAAATTTGGTGTAAACGCGACGCGATTTTCGATGTCATTTCAACATACCGCACAATCAGCCTGTTTCTTCGGATAAGGCGATTCGAACGTGGATAAACAACTTTCAGCAAACTGTATCGACGTCTAAAAAAAAGGTGGGAGTGCAAAAATTCAGAACGAGACTGCAGCAATGCTTATCAATATGCTGCGAGAGGTATGCAAAACTTCCAGGCCCGACTTCAAGAATGCATCAATTTCAATGGAGGACATTTGGCGAACGTAGTATTCAGAAACTAATTTTAATTGTTATTGGACATCAACAATAATTGCTACTCTTGTACCTCACATTTATACCTAATAAATTAATAAAAAAATATTTCTCTTTAAATTAATTAAATTTTGAAATCTTTCCGTTTGACTGGCGAACCCTGTATTAAATACCTTGTACATATACTAATTTTGGAAAAAATTAATATCGTATTTTATTCTTCTGAAAGATAATTCATAACCCTTATTTTTATCCCTTTAAAAGGTTCATATGATTATAGTAATAACAAAATTAAATCAGCGGACCTAAAAATCCTCAGGAAACGATTCTTGAACGTGTAAACTCTAATTAGTGTGAATTTCCGTTAACTTGTAACTTGATCCCCTTTTGGACAATTTGGAGGTAATTTTTCAAAAATCGGCCTCGAGTCTTTTTCGCAATTGCTAAAAAATTTTGATATCGGTTGAGAAATGGGAGCTCTAGGGAGTTTTGGGACTACAAAGAGCGAAAAGCCCCAGTGTGCGACCCCTAATGTCGTCTAAATTAATTTTTTACGTTCAAATTTCGAGTGACAGTAAGAATATAACTAACCATAACTGAATATACTGATTACAGAATATAAGTTCCTGTAGCCGTTTACGAGAAAACCGAATTTCCCTAGATAAAATCACCCGGTATACGTTAGTACAGTATTAACAATACAGTGGCTTCTGTATTATACATATGTAGGTAAGATTCTCTAATATTAAAAAATTAGTGATAAAGACGAGCTCCGCTACGTTGCCAAATCTTCGGATCTCGTTTTGGTTAAAAACCACATCTAACCAGCTGTATATACACTCGACTCACGAGCGCACTCTGTGTGGCCATTTGTGAACTATGGGTGTATAAAATTCGAAAAAAACGACAAAACGAGATCCGCCTTAAAATGTAAAATTAAGAATTCTATGTCACCGACGTACGCATTAGACTTTTTATACACGCTAAGCAAGGCGAGATCCGAAAATGGATCTCGGCTTTCCAAAATGATCTCACCTTGGCTAACATTTATCTAAAAATGATCTCACCTTTCCCTTTTATAAGTATATATATATATATATATATATATATATATATATATATATATACAGTTATTTTTTATAAAATGATATATAAATTCTTAGCTAGTTAGTAAAACAAAACTGTGCTAAATAGAACATAAAAGGTAAAGTAATAAATATCCATGATGGCGGTTTTTACTTACAACAATTTTGTTTTAAATATTTTTTTACGAATATTTACTAGTTAGGAAGTGGTAAGTAGAATTAATGTGATTAGGAATCGTTCATGCAGTGGTGTTAGTAAAACTGTATCAAACAAGATGTTAAAAATGACATTATTTCGAATTATAGCGTTTTAGGGAGGATGATAATACATTTTACATGACAAAATACCCATGGTGTTCATATTATCATCAACTTTTTAAACAATAGCATTTGATCAAATATTTGAAGTGTTACAAATAACTGTAGAAGCCACCAAAAGTCTTACATGAAATTATTTTAGCCTAATTTTATCTGCTATGTTTCTTAATTATATATTAGACAAAGTGGCATATTGTAGAATCATAGCTTTTTGGATGATTTTGGTGAAGCCGTTGAGTAATATTATTGAATCAATGTTTTGCTTTAGTTGTTTTGTGGAGATTCCGTTAGTGGGGAAGATGAGTGGCAATTTCCTCAAAATATTTTGATTTTTACAAATATCCCGTGTTTGTTTTTATTGAGATTGTGAGTGAGGGTGACGCCAATTATACTTAACCATAACTTTTTTTATGAGCCCAGTGTTATTCAAACTACATATTTGTTATTATTACCAATTTTGTAGTAAATTATTTAAACGTTATTAAATCCAAGCATAACCATGAGATCCTTGCTACCAGCACTTTTCGATTTAATTCGAAATAAAACTTCATAATGTAAATCACTATTGTTAATTATTTCACTGAGTATTACATTTTTATTTATAACTAAATCAATTTTATCAAAATGTAATTCATGTAAGCTTTCTAATCAACCAGCTCTCACTAGAAGATGGAGGCGACAATTAGCACAAGACCTAGTTTCGCCACCCAACCAGGGCTAAGTAAAATTCTGCGGGAGAACAGCGATGGAAAAATCCCCCTCAATTCAAATACAACTCCACAACATTTACTTATTAGTCAAATGTAAAGAACAGATTGTAAATATGCAAATATATTTTACTAATATGTAGAAAACATATTTAGGGAACTACTACGTTTGATGTTGGTTTTGATCTCGCACTTAGACTTCTATTCCATAAATATCAAATGTATGTTGTATACTTTGTAAATATACGTAACTGCTAACTAATGTTAGAAACGGTTACTATTGGTTGCAGTGATGTTACTTTCATGGAGATTAGCTTAAGAATGACTGGTCTGGTTGAACTGAATCCTCAATTATCCAAGCATACATTGTTATAAGGAATTTGATTTTTTGGGTCGAAAACTTATATGGGTCCGATACAGCCTAATAGAATGAGAATCGTACGCATTCAGGATTGACCAAGAAGACTGGAACAACAGACAGATGGAAGGAGTATATAATTAATATACAGACAGTTACAGTCTTTTTTATCTATTTGTAGCTTCTTGCTTTTGTAGTTTAGTAATGATCCGTATTTGTTACATACTATTAGTAGGTATGTTATTTGAAATATATTATATTGAATGGCTGTATTAGCTTCACCGTAGCGAAAGTTAAGATTTCGTAACGTAGTTCTGGTTGTCTCTCGTTCATATCTACATCACATAACTTTTTAATAATAGCCAAAGATCAGAAAGTTCTGTATTTTCGGAAAAAGAAAGGAAAGGTAAAATTCTACCGAAAGTAGCTTCAGAGTGCATACAAGATTATGCCGCAAGTGATGCTACTTAAAGCACGTTGCAATCCATATTCATTTAAGTGGATTGAGGACCACATCGGTGGTACGGACGTGCCTTAGAGGAGTTCTTAATCAACCGAAAGTTAGTGACGCAGTTTGAGGGTATTACAGATGAATAAAGTAGAGTTTAACCTACAAAGATGGCCACGTAATGGTGAATGACGACGACAGGAGACCTCGTTGGACCGTTGCGTGTCCGCGGCAATATCGGAAATGAGGATGGGTAGTTGATTCCGAACCGACAGATGCTAGCTCCTGATGTGCGGCGATGAGGAGTTATAAGATGGCCGAGACACTGTGGAGAATTCCTATCGCTTCTGTGTACGCGCTCCCTCGGGACGCGGCTTCAAACCGGGACGTGACACTGAAGCGGTGGTAAATCGAGGTCATTTCTAAGCTCTGCATGTCCTAGTGGAAACTGGCGTTTGAAGACTGCAATACAGACACTGGAAACCGATTCTTGTGCCTTTACACATTTATCTAAGTGCTTCTCGAGCTTTTCAAACTGGCGGAGACCCTGTTTTTGCGTTTAAGTATTAAATAGCTTCAGGCTTAGCTTGCAGCCCCACAAAGATATGACGGTTTCGATGCGGCAAATCGTGAAGAAAACTCAACGAGCTTACAAATCTGTTTAGAAATAAAAATAACCAGATTTATTCGCCCGACGAAATAACAAGAACATTTAAAAATAACGCAGAGTTGACGCTGAATGCTTATAAATCGGAGAAATATCATGTAACTATATAATATTTACTGGAAATATATTGTTCTGTTATTATAAACTGAAACGATAAAAAAAGTATTAAAGCATAATATTTATAACTGATGTAATAGTAGTAGTAGTAGTAGTAGATGTAATAATAGTTTCTTAAAAAAATATTAAATACGCTGTAGAGAAGTATGTACCTATACAGGGTGGTAAATTTTCGATGCTCACCATTGACATCTCAGAAACGCTAAGAGATATGAGGTCGGTTAAATTAGAGAAAATTGCGCTTTTTTATGAAGATTGAGAATCTGAAATAAATTCTGGAATTTTTTAAATAAATTATTATCTTGCCTACCATTAACGCTATTTAAACGTTTCAGATTCTTAATTGGCATAAAAAAGCACAAGTTTTCTCTAATTTAACCGACCTCGTATCTCTTACCGTTTCCGAGATGCCAATGGTGAGCATTGACAAATTTGCCATCCTGTATATACTTAGTACAAAAAAATGATTCATTGTCATTTGCAGCGCAACATCCTCTATATTTTCGTTATTTTGCATTAGCTAGACAGATAGTTTACTATTGCATTTTAAATTAGAAAATTTGTTCCTTATTGTATAATTTTTCTAATTAATCTTCCCAATTTTTTATATAACACGCTGTATATTTAATATTTATGCATTACTTTAATCGACTTATTTTTATTTTAATGAAACGTTCCGATATGGTTACATTTTTGCATTCTTCTTATTACCTTTTCAGTAAAACATTCACATTTACTACTTTTAGGTGATGGAAAGTGCATTCTAAGGGATGAAATGTCGTTGAGAGTGGTTCCAGTACAATTTTATATGATCAGAAAAATTACCTTAAACCAACTTTTAGTTTTCATGTAACAGAGTCTATTGCATAGAGTTAAATATACATGGGAGCGATTTTAATATGATTGTTTTCAATGAATTGATTAATAAGCATAGCGATGTTCATATTAACGTACTGTGCCACCATTACATCCGGTGGTTGCCCAGTGGGAATTCATATCCTTATAAAGTTTATATATATATAGTGTTATGTGTAAATTTTCCATTAGTTATCCCCGATTTTTGGGAGTATAGTTGCACATCGGTTCTTGATGAGCGCGATTTTTGGCCTTGGGTTTTAGTTGTTTCAATTTGGGGGGTTGAGAATTTCTAAAGAATTGTGGGGGTGAGAACTTGCTTGTGGGTCTTGGTCGTGAGAGGTTGTGCCTTTGGCTGCCATTGTGAAGAAGGCGTCCGAAATTTTCGATTATTTGGGGCATCTTTACCTATAAGCAGAATTCGGTATTTTTGAATGCCATTTGTTGGGCTTTTATGATATCTACATATTACCAGGATTAACTCAACGCTGCTACTAAATTCTCCATTCTCGCCACATGCCGTTGGACCTCCAGTAGGACAGTTTTTCCTCGAGCGGTTACTATTTGTGCGCCTTGGCCGTCTTCGTGTATGTGTATGTGTGGAGTTTAACACGATAGTCATTCTCGAACATCGTGGAACTCCTGCCCTTATCCGCGCTGCTCCGAAATCTACAAGTGAAAGAAACACTACACCATTTGGATAACTTTGGGATACAGGATCCGTTACCTGAGGTGCATTCCGAAGCTTCTACTTGCCGCCATTGACTGCAGCAAACTTTATATTGAATGTCCGGTTTCCGGAGACACTTCAAAAAGGTTTGCTCATTCCATTGTTTGTTAGATTTACGCATATCTGTCATATCCCAGTCTTATTATCTTAGACTTTTAGCTGGTAGGTGTATTTTCAGGGCCGATAGTAGTGAATTTTGATGTTTTATGCGGAAAATAATATTTGTAATTACATTTTGGGTAATTTTGATAATTGTGGTATATGAATGTTCATCACTTACCTTTATGATATTATTTCAGCATTGTTCTACATATTGTTATTACTGTGCACTGCACTTTTGTGTAGTTACTTGGCGTTTATTGTTCTCCGAATATGTTATTGTTTGATTATAATTTCAATTTTAGATTTGACAGTTGTGGCAGTGAAGCCATTCACGGTAACGGGATTTTAGACAATAGTAAATTTGGATTTGTTTCCATTATTTGGTTTATGGACAGTTCTGCGGACTTCTTGCTATTGTTGCACTTTAATGCTCGGCGTTGTCGTCTTGTATACTACGCGTTATATTAACTGGATTTTTAAGAGCGCCAATCCTGACATCAATAAAACGGCTACTCGAATAATACTATTCCATGTCAGACTAGATTTTGTGAACTGTGATTCAGTTCATGTTCATGATTATTTCGTTTTTAATTGGTAATTATCTCGAGTCGAATTGCCTTCGAATTGAAAGTTTGGTAACACTATTGTCTAAAACGGTTAATATTATAAGCTGTTGCTTATTTATTATAATTGCGTTCTTACTTTTATGGAATATTGGATTGTACAGTATAGACGAAGTTTGCCCTCGTCTGAATCCATTGAGGTAGGTCTTTGGGATTACTACAGTACCGTTGGTGTTGGATTCTGGCACCCAATATTTCACCTACTGTTAATCACCCACTCCCATCTCGCAGTACAGCTAGTCGTGGTGAACAAACTGAATCTTTTTTCGTTATGACCTGTTGTTCTATAACAATAAGTTGATAATTTAATCATATCTAGATGTTGGGTTAACCGAGTACCCCTTTATGCTGCTCCATGTAACCTTCATACAAATATATACTTCTTCGGGTATATTTTATACGATAACATACCTTTATTTTTTATTTTGATGGAAAACTCTCTCCCGAAGTTTGATCAACTGTTTCAGGACCACCTTCTACAAACGTTCATGCGCAAACGCTTAGTTTACAAGGTACAACCCAACAAATGTTTCAACTAAACATAATCTTATTTATTAACGCTGAATGGGCCCAACTATTACCATAATTATATGCAGAAAATTGATCAAACACTTTCTATTTAGCTCAGGAATATGAATGTACTAGCGCTTTGTGTAGACCTTTTAGAGACACCTTGGATTTAGAGAGAGATAGTGAAGAGAAGAGCCTTACATTCGAAAATGTAGGAATATGAAAAAGAAGAACAAGAATATATGCTTCAAAATTTTGTCCCAACTCTCAACTGTTGTTGCATCTAAATCTACCAACACCCACTATCACATTATTGGTGGCACTTACCGCCAAAAAGACAGCGGTAATCGTAACTTGCACGATCAAGATTATTAAATTCAGACCTTACAGGCGTTCTGTTGTGGTAGCTCTTAGAAACAACTTTCAATGTGTAAGAAAATACTAGTTATTTGTCCAAAATATGTTGTACTAATACTATATTTGCGTCAAGTTTTGCAATAATAAATATGTAGGGTGATATAATAATTCAATACAATATTATCATTCGGGAGCGCCGCAGAGCAGTGGAAGCAGCGCTTGGATTCAGAGTTGTTCTATCACAGTCGATCAGGTTTGAATCCTGAGCATTGCCCTTTTCTAGGTGTCTTAGTTGTAGTTGCGTCGATTATTGCTTAGGTTCGATTTCCCCGTATAAGCACGCAGCATATAAAAATGTTGCGCTGTCATCGAGCGGATGTGACAATCTCAAAGAATATATACATTGCTTTACAGGGATAGAAAAAAGTGAAAGAGCAAAGGCTGGAATATCTATAATAATAAACAAAAAACTACAAAAATACATAATATCTTGGGAACCTATAAATGAACGTATTATAAAATTGACGCTCCTAATTAGGGAAAGAACGATGGTAATCCTCGGCGTATATGCTCCAAACGACATGCACCAATATTGATTAAATATAATTTCGAAGACATTTGGAAAAACTTAATAGAACAAATATCAAATTCTCATGAAATCATTATAGGGGACCTGAATGGCAGAGTCGGCAAACAAAGAAATAGCGCTGTAGTAGGACTACACAGAGAACCATAGTGAACCATAATGGCCGCAGAATCATAAGTATGTGTGAACAGTACGATCTAAAGGTGACTAACAAATTTTTTGCACACAAGGACATACATAAATATACGTGGTATCAGCACATTAGGTGTTTGAGATCAATCATTGATTATCTTATAGTATGACAAAGGTCAGGGGTTAAAGTACACGAAGTCAGGGCACATAGGGAGGCCGACTGCGGATCTGATCATTGTTTAGTGATATCAAAAATATACATACCTTTCATCGAACATCTAAAAATTGCATAAAACAAGCTCCACAAGAAACCCTGACAATCAAGAACAGAAGAAATAAGGCCTACTGGTGGGACAGAAATAGAAGAACAGATTCAAAAAGGAAACTAGTATATTTAACACTGCTACAAAACAATGATTTAATAATAAAAGAAGAATATAAAAGACTTAACAGAAAAGTAAAACAAGAGGTCATTAATAAAAGAAACTCAGAATGGATAAAGAAATGCGAATATATAGATCAGCAAATAGAAGGAACAAAAAGTTCAGAAGCGTGGAAAACTGTTAAGAACATAAAAAGCTGAAATAAAATAGGGAATACAATAAACAGTATAACAAATCATATAGGGGTACAGTACTTCAGCGACTTGCTGGTAGAAAAACGGCCACAGTTTGTACAACAAGAGCAAGATGTGCATAATGGAAGACCAGCACGTAGAGAAGTAGATCAGATGAAAGAAGCTGTTATGCAAACAAAGTTGAGGAAAGCTCCTGGACCAGGAGGTATGTATCCAGAACTAATAAAGTACGCACCAGAAAAATTAATTACCATGCTGGACACCCTATACCAACTATGTATTAATGGGGAGAATATCCCACAAGAATGGAAAACATCTTATATAACTCCCTTACATAAGAAAGGACCTAAAGATGACCCAACAAACTATCGCGGAATAGCAGTTATAAATACCTTGGGGAGAATATACTCACGAATATTAAAGAACCTCATCGAAAAATGAATAGAAGCAAAGCAACTAGAAGAACAAGCGGGCTTTCCAGCAGACCGATCATCAATAGATAACTTATTCTCGTTGAAGTTATTACCTGGAAAAAAGAGTACAAAGAAACAAAGTAACACACATAGCTCTAATAGACTTTGCAAAATCATATGACAGTGTACCTACAGCTACATTGTGGAGAGAGATGAACTTGATATAGAACCTACGCTTATACAAGCCACCAGGCAGCTACATAAAAATAGTTTAACAAGAATAAAGAACGGGAAAGCTTTTACCGAGACTTTCAACACAACAAAAGGTCTTCGGCTAGGATGCAGTGTATCCCCTACACTTTTTAAAATTTATTTAGATAGGGCCCTCGTAGGGTTGCCAAAAAAATGCAAGAATATGGGTCTACGAGTGGGAGATGACATGCTTTTTAGTTTATACTTCGCCGACGATCAAGTGGTGATTGCAGAAGACCAGGATGACTTAAGCGATATGGTGAAGAAATTAATGGAAGAATACGACAGCGTAGGACTAACAATAAATATGAAAATATCGAATACCTATTGGTTGGTACCAATGAACTAAACCACTAGAAAACGAATATATACAAGGGGTAGCGAGATGTAAATACTTAGGAATAATTTTTGATAAAATGGAAATAGCGAGTGGTATCATAAAGGTAGGAGTGTAATGAGGTCTCTAAATTCGGTATGGTGGGAGAGAAGTATTAGAAAACAAACCAAGAAGAAACTCTACAAAAGCATTGTGCAAAGCGTAACCATCTATGGCGCAGAAGTATGCGACATGAGCAGGAAGAATAGAAGTACATTACTAGCTACCGAGATGGACTGGCTAAGGAGGAGCTGCAGAATATCACGTATTGAGCGAGTTAGAAACGAGACCATCAGGAAAAACATGGGGATGGAAACAAACATCGCAGAGACAGTCGAAAAAAGATAGTTTGGGCATAGAAAGAGGATGGATGAAAATAGGTGGCCTAGGAGGATACTGGAATGGGTGCCGGCGGAAAGGAGAACGAGAGGACGACCAAGGAGGAGTTGGAGAGATGATGTAGACGAAGCCATGTGTAAGAGAAGCCAAGAGGAAGAAACGTGTTATGAAAAAGAAGGAAACTGGGGACGGAGAGGCGGCAACAGCCGTAGAAAATCCGTTATATATCTCAAGAAATGTGAAGATACAGGCGGATGTGTGGTGGGCATTGCTTCATTGGAGGAATACCACAAATAAAATAGGAACAAGTCCTGTTCAACGAATCATGTTTAGACAAACCAGATATGGTATACCTTCTGTAAATTTAAAACCAAAAATAATTAAAATTGTAACAGAAATATAGAAATAAAACGTCGTAAGAACAAGAGCTATTATGATAGAACAACAAAGACTTCCCACAATTACAGGTAGGGGATAGTCAAAACTCAATTACATCCTTTTACACAAAAATTATGGACACCAGGAAAGATGCAAGACAAGTTATCCGACAGATCATACATCGCCGAAGTTAACGATAAACTCTACCAAAGAAGCAGAGTTAACATCAAGGAAGATAATTACCGAGACAATGATGTGGTTACTTCAGAACCTTCAACACCCTTTTAAACAGTTAAGCAAGACTGTGTAAAAGAAAGAGTAGAATTAGGTGACGTAACTGAAAGGGCAGAAAGAGGTAACAAAAAGTATAAATATAAAGAACCAAAAAATGGGTACGATCAAAAGAGTGAAACGAAACTCGAAGAATCTCTGATAGACTTTAATCGTCCTAAGTGATGTTGAAAATGTTACCTAAAAAGTTTAAAGACTACTACTTGTAAAATTCAAAAAAAGAAAAAGGGAAGATGTTGCATTAAATTTAATTTAGTCTAGGGATTTTGATATAGTTAAGTTGGCACTTGTAAAGTAGTCGAGTTTCAATACACATGTTAAACGAATTCACATTTCACAGCAAATAAAGAAAAGTTAAGAACTAATTTGAGATATCCTCTGTAAGTGATATTAAAATGATTGTAATATTCACAACATAATAAAAAATAAAACATATGTACATACTACTTACTCCTTCAATTATTTTTGTAAATGTTATGTATATAATAATAAAGGAAAAATAACTATAGGCTAATAAATCCGAGATCCGAAATTTATGACATTTAATACAAAAGATAATTCTGCATGACATAATTAGAAAACGTTAGGGAGATATTGGATCCCGAACACCCCAAGCTTGGACGACTAAAAATGGCGTGCTAATTTAAAGCGAGGGCAATAAACCAAATAATGGATAAGAAATAAACACGGTCTGTAGTTTGGAACGATATTAAGTTTATCCATAAATTTGATTTAACAGTGAACTGAGTAAAACTCGGCTGCTTCAAGACTTTTGATGCAATTAAACATGATTTGTTCTAGCTCATTTGCAGCGGGTTCTGAAACAATCCACTGATGACGAATGGCCATTTCAGCCGAACAAAGGCTTATCTGAGCGATTGTTAACTTAGTTCTGTTCAGCTCGGGGCAGCAATGCGAATCTGAATTATTATTCAACTTTCAAAAGTATGGTCTTTCAAACGATGACTTTTGTAGTTATTGTTTTATGGCCTCTATCGATTTCATCTGACTTATCCATAATTGTACTTGAGTAATTAAATTTTTCTTAAAGTTCTTTTCAATGTGTACCTGCATTTGTAATGGCATTGCGGTTGCTTGTATATACTTAAATAATCATCATTGGGAAGAGTAATTGATAGATATTAATGTAATTGACGTTAGAGTACAAAAAGTTTTTCCAGGGAATAAAACTAACACGAATTGCCTGAAGCTCCTGTAAAAGCGGAAAGTTTCAGAAGTTACACAACAATTACGACTTAAAGAATAATTGCAAAGCAAAATCCAGATTCATTTCAATAATTTGAATAAATATAAGGTGAATCTCCTACTTGTTCTAATGAGTTCCAGTTAGCGTCACTGCCTTGAGTCATGACGCTATTTAAACAATTTGTGACTCGAAATAACATTAAAATCTGTCGCAGGAAAAACGTAAATCAGGCTTTGCATTCAGTTGTTCCTTACTGCCATTTCCAGGAAGCGTCTTTTCAGAATATACTCAACGTAAGTCTGGAAATATCTAATAGAAGTGCTGAAGCAAATCAGCAAATTTTAAACTTCCGACGATGTAGTTAATTTAAATTTCGCGTTTCTTTTAGTTGTATTAGTTCTGGTTAAGCGAAAAATTAAGTTGAATTAATATACCGCATGCAAACGCTTTTCGAACAATTTTAGAACTGTTTAGCATAAGTTTTGGGTCTTATTTAAAGTTTAATTATTTTTACGTGTTGTATTAGGCAATGATTTTCCGCGTTTCGTGTCGTCTATCGTTGGTCCGGGGCGGGACGGTGATGCAAAGTTACAGAGTATCATAGCCGACTATGTAATTGCCCCTGGATTTCAATTAACTGCGCTAACAAATCAAACCGCTTTAACTCGGACTGAAATGCTAGAGGTGAGGAACGCTCCCTTTATGTTCTTCAATCCCGTGAAATATTGTTCCAGAATTGCTGAATAGGAGGAAGGGTAATTGGATGGATAAAAATTATATGCGAATAAATTGTTTGATATCTTCAAACAATTTTAAGAATTATAAAGTGTGAAATTGTTTGCTCAGTTCTCCGTACCTATGGAGTGCTGATTAATTGATAATTTATCACACTTCTTTAAATGAGAATTTTTGGGTTGGAATGTATCGCTGAGTTTTCATGAAACGCTGAAGGCGTAATGTACTGAATATTAATTATCTGATGAGTTCTAAAAGCAACTTTAAAGTTGACTACCTCTTGATAGTTTTCAGTGCAGTTCTAGCTTAAATGTATTGGATTGTAGTACCGATGGACACGTAATTAAAAAACGAAAACAGAACTTGATCGCTCGCGTTGACTGTTATTATTAAATTTATAGACAAAATGTATGTTAATCGATAGTATCCTCTATAAAAATCGTATTATCAAGTTATGAAATTACGTAATAATTGAAGGGGTTGGTGAAAAAAGGGTACAAGTGATTTTTTTACATTCTGATGTAAGTGCGTATACAGTGCGGTCCATAAGTAACGGATAAATTCATTTTCTACGTAATTTACAATTTATGAGTTCAAATCCTGAAACACGTCGATTTTTAATTCTAAAATGACATTTTTAAGCATAATTTTATACCTCCCCCTTCAACCCCATTGGAGTGACAGCAACCTCTGTAAAATTTTTAAATGTAACGAGGGTGCGTGTGATAGCTCACTTGAAAGGGTTTTTAATACTCTATCCAGCAATATCAGGTTTTTTGAATTGTGTATATTCTCCATCCAGAAAATTAAATTTGAAAGTTTTAAAATGTATTTGAAATGTATACAATCAAATATATCCTAAACTATGAAATTAATTAAATCACCCCGGAAACCATACAAAATGTTTTAAAAGATTTTCAGCAACGCCTCCATTATTGTTAAGAAGCAACGGGTGCCCAGTTTGAACATTTGATTTAAAATATGTCATGTTCTTTTGTTTACTTAGTGACATTAAAAATGTAATATTTTTCAATAAAAAATTTAAAGAAATTCAAAAAATCTTATATTGCTGGATAGAGAATTAAAAACCCTTTCAAATGAGCTATTACACGCACCCTCCTTCAATTTAAAAATCGTAAAGGGGTTGCTGTCACTCCAAGGGGGTTGAAGGGTGAGGTATAAAATTATGCTTAAAAAATGTCATTCTAGAATTAAAAATCGACGTGTTTCAGGATTTTACTCATAAATTGCAAATTATGTAGAAAATGAATTTATCCGTTACTTATGGACCGCACAGTATATAAAGTTAAACCTACACTTTTAGTGCAAAAAGGGTACAAGTGCATTTTGTGCTTAGTCGTGTTATATGTGAGGGAATAGTAAAACTTACTAATGTAAACAATCACTTGTATCTGTTTTGTACGAACTTCAAGTAGTTATGAAGTTGGTTATTCGTTATTGTAACTAAATGAGGTTCTGTATGTGAATATAATTTTAATTTTAATAGCTAAGTCAACTTTGCTGCACATGGGAAGGATCCCACCTTCGTACCATTCCCCAGAAACCGATACATTGAAGGAGGGGCGAATAAAGGAGAGGAAGATGAGAAAGGGGCGAAAGAATGAGGTGGAAAGGGAAAGGAGATGAGAGCGGAAGAAGGAATGGGGAAGGGGAAGAAAACAGGAAGAGAACAAGAAGAAGAAATAGGAATAGGGAAGAAAAAACGAACAAAAGCAAGGAAATAGAAAGAAATAGCAAAGTGGTCGAAGGAGAGGAAGAGGAACGAACAAATGGGAACAAATCGTGCGACAAAAGGGAGAGAGGAATAGACGTATTTATTTTGTTTAAATTGTAAAATATCTACCTATCTTTCTCATAAATAAAATAAACCAGACGCTTTCAGCGCCGCCTCAGCAACAGCCGCAACGTCGGTAAGTGTACATCCTTGAATTTCAAGTTCTTGACAGTGGCGGCAGGCTGAATTGAGTCGGTTTCCCAATATCTAATATCTCTATGCGTCCCCAGGGTACCCACAAAAGCGAACGTAGCAACCAACCAGCAAGGAACGGATATAATTATAATAATTTTAAAATATTCTAATTCCAGAACTGAATTTACTGTTTTAACTGTATTACTTCTTATTGCCAATTATGCACTTATACCCTGCTTTTTTGAAAGAGAGAGAGTGCAAGCGGGCGAGAAAGGGAGTGAGGGTGTGGGTGTGGGTGAGGGAGACAGAGGAAAAGGGAGGGAGAGAAATAGAGAGTAAAATGTATACTGTATGTATTTCTAATGTGATACTGATTTAAACTGTCTACTTGCATTGACCACGTGATTAAAGGCGTTTACTGATTTGTATTAAGGAAACGTTTGATGGAGGAAATGGCTCAGCGATAAATCGTTTACCTTTCACTCGAGAGGTCTAGGATTCGAACCCCTGGCCGTCCGTTCTAACTTAGGTTTTCCGGGCTTTTCCTGCGTTATATAGCTAAATGCTGGGATAGCATCATTTACAGAATTCCATTATCCTATTTTCTTGGTTTTTCCCATTTTTACATTCCCGTTACCGGCTGAAGGGGAGATGAGGGTTTTCCGATGCAAAATAATGAACCTACGATGATTTTAGTAAGGAAATTATTATGATGATGTAAAAAAGTTAATGTTCGCTTGCAAAGACCACTTGGAAAATGATGTTTGCTGATTTGTATTAACGAAATGTTTGTTTGATAGTAAATATTCGTCGTTATGGACGCAACTTTCGAGAGAGAAAGTTAAACCAATGCCATGAAAACGCAACAAAACAGATCACTTAACTCAAAAACATACTATAAATTAGGCACTTTAATACATTTTACTTAATACAAAACCTATTAATTTTAAAAATATAAAACGTTGTACTTGTATCAGTAAAGATAATTATTTTACGGGAATAGAATATTGTATGGAGGGGTACAAGTAGGTTCCTTCTAAAGCTTTTTTATTCGTTTATTGTTATGTACAGATGATACATCATATTGTTACTGAAGACGGGAAAACAAAATTGAATAATGAGAGCTTAGAACAAACTATTGGAGCTGTCGTTAATGGAACTATGTCTTCTAAATTCTGAACTAAACCGTAAAGCGATGCTTTCTATTTTGCATCGTTACTTTCTGAGGGCGCTATTCAAACTTTTAAAGCCAAACGGGAAAAAAAACAACTTATGATAAAATTGCGTCAACATCTTTCATCATGAATCTAATATACGCACTTGGTATGGCAAATCAACTGCATCTTTAACTGTGCTACATTGTCAAATATTCAAATTGCTATGCTGATTGCTAACCTTTAGCAGAATACGGCATTAGAAGAAGAAGGGCGTAATCCTGCAATAAGTAAAACTTATTACAGTTTTAATTAGAAAATTAAGCATTTGTACAACCTATTTATAAACAATATAGTAACAAAATGAAAATGTATGGTGCTGTTTAATACTTACACTACTCGTCTTCCAAAAATGCCAACTATTTTATAATTCGTCTTGTAACTATTATATTACTCTAGCAGTCTGGCAATATGGAAAGTACTTTTCGGCCATCTAACGAAAAAAATTATAGTTTGTTTATTTATCAGTTATCATCAGCTATAATAGTTGCTTGTAAAATACAAACACGTATAATTAAATTTACTTATGTAAATCTTTCCTACAACTATATCCTCTGCACAAAGAAAATTATAAATGGCTGATTCTGAGAGAAATGTTAATGTAACTTGTGGCCTGTTTCGTATTTCTATTGAAAATTGTTTTTTCGAGGAATAACTAATATATCTGGCTAGTTATGCTGATGTGGATTTATCAATCTTTCACGTTTTTTACGTTGTTTAATAATGTATCTATTTTTGGAAAATGGCGGTTTTCAACGCAAATCTGCAAATACTGAATTCTATCGGATAATCGCTTGAAGCGCTATTTAAGTAATCGAAGTACCGAATAATCTACACCAAATCTACAAGATGATTTACAGAAGAGTACGAGCCTATCGTTCCAAAAATAGACGGCCTAAAATACATATGACAGCGTACTGCGATATCTATATGTTTATTAACGATATTATGATTCATATATGCCTATGTAAATATATTTGACTGTTTACATGAAATGCTGTGGGAGCGCCATCTTGCTGATACCACATATGCCATCTTGTATTTAAATGTAGTTTTCCAAATAAGGTACTTGAAAAGCAATAAAGACTAATGAAGTTCAAAATCTGATTGCAATCAACTTAAATTGTGAAGAGGCTCCAGGCTATGACCTGATTACATGAACAATCATTAAATAGCAGTCGGAAAAATCACTTATATATTTAACCCACATCTTTAGTGCAATTCCTATGGAATATTTACATCTAAATGGAACACAACCCCAATTACTTTGCTACCAAAGCCGGGGAAACCTCATGAGGAAGTTACATTGTATTGTCCTATGAGCCTGTTGCCTATTCTATCTAAACTCCTCGAGATACTATTTTTTCAAAGATTGAAACCGATACTTCAAGAGGCGAATTTTCATTCCAACAGAACGGTACCATAGAACAGGTTCACCGTGTATTCGACACCATACGAGAATCCCTGAGAAGCAAAAAGTATTGTTCAGTAGCCTTGTGGCACCGTAATTGAGTGGCAGGTACTGCAAGATTAAACAGCAATACGAAATCATAGGGATCTATACTATTCAAGATGGAGTCTTGACCTAAATTTTCTTCGTGATGCACTGTCTATTTAAATATATTTTTTTATTACGATCACATTTCTCTCTATTGAAATACATATTATTACAACTATAATATTTTAGTTGATTGAGCTTTACTGAAACAAGTAAACTGTCAAGCATAGCAAAAAGTCAACTCTAATTCATAATCCGTTGCTGTTGTTTTGATTGAGCAAGATTAGGTCGCGGTTTTACAGGTATCTCTTTGCACTTTACCATTGTACACCCTAACTAGGAATTTTTCCTATCTGGGTGCCGATAATAATGTATATAGCATAGTATCTTGTGGTATCTACCCACACAACCAAAGTTAACCCTGACTGCCCACAACGTGATCATTTCTTAACTTGGAAAGGTGATCAACCTGCTGTAACTCAAAGGCGTCTTCTGTGTATTCGTAGTGGTTACCAAAACTACAGTATCCATTACGTTCAACTTAAAGTTGAGAAATCGTTAATTATATCGCAACCAAAAATACTAACTTCTGACTAACTTTCAAGTGCACCTTATAGCTGCATAACTTTAAAGCGACCTATAGCGGTTAGTTTTCGGTTACATGTTCTACAACAGGTTTTGAAAGTTAACAAAAAGATACTTATAAGTCCCTGCTAAAAGATAACCATAGTAAGTTGATAATAGTTGCACATACTGTTGTAAAAAGCTATATTACAATTGGATTTAAAAATATTGTCGTTTTAGCTACTGGCCGAATATCATTGTATATCTTGTAATTTGTAAGAAAATTATTTACGACTTGAATCTAAATGTAATGTGATTGTTGTTTATTTCCCATTTTTCAATTACTTACTTACAAAAAAGAGTAACACAATAGTAACAAAAATATAAATATCGTTCGTGAATCTATAATACAAAAAATCATATTACGCGTTCGGCTATTCTCTTCTCATTTTTCTTGGCTAACTTTTGGGCAATCCTTGTGGCATTTGTTCAAATAAATCCACAACCCAAAACAAAAAACAATTTGGAAGTATAAAAGAATCTTTTAGATTCCTTATAGATTAGTCATATGTACTTACGTTGTCTGCCTTTCGAGTAGAACCGAATTTACTTTAAGAATTATGAGGATGATAAGTAAAATAAGAGATTAGCAATACCATTACTAGGGTTATATATAATATTGCGAGTTTAACAACACAATTTAACATGCTGCTAAATGATAATTTTTCTATTTTATATATAAAATTACAATAAATATTACAACATGAACATGGAACAGTTTACAACGCAAAAACTATTAAGGGGTAGACGGTTGGACGGCATAAGACATGCGCTGTATCACCCGGGGTTTGTTTCTTAAGCCAATATTATTTGCAAAGCATGGGCAATGGGCATACTCTTAAAAAAAGTAGCATCCATTTTCAGGATAAATTGATTTACCTCATTGTATTAAAATTTAATTTAAGTTATATATTTTCCTAGAATGTTATGATACATGGCCAATTAGCAAATATTTGTCTGTTAAAATAAATAGAGTTTACCCTACTCCAAATGAATATTGTTTAAAATGTTTGGGTGGATTAGTTCCAATGTAGCAACACATTGCATTTGTTGGTTAATATTTTTTGGTGTAGTTATTTTTCTATATTATCTTTTACAAGTTGGTTGGGAAGCACAAGGTGACTTTAAAAACGCGGTCTAGATATAATGAATATCTGACAAGCATATTTATTACAACATTAACACGTTTAAATACTCGAAATGATTCCTTTACTTGCCACAGATATAAGCGTAAATTAGTTTAATGCTATAAGATGTAAGAATAAACCATGCACACACACACACACATCATCATCATCATCATCTGACATGGAGCTGACTCGAGAGTCGATCCTGGATATGCCAGGCCCACCCCATGCCTGTAAGGTGGGTAGGAATATCCGGGATAGGGCGGGATCGGGTGGGGCATTGCACAACGTTAGCATGCCTGCAATGTATACCGCAAGGCACCGCTGTTGCAACACCGGGTAGTTAGTAAGCTATGCATCAATGCGATTTAGAGTACGCACCCGGGACCGTTATAATATCTATTAGCTTCGATTAGACTACAATACTAGACTACTTGATCACTTAGCTGATCTCCTCCTCCCGCCCTCGTTTTGCTGGGTCCCTCGTTGGTTACCTGCCGACCTCCGCCTGGTTCCCTTTGATCGGTCCGCCTATCGAGCCGAAACAGCACCCCAGCATCAGCAGCAGTAGGAGGTGGTCGCTGGTTCCGTTGATCGGTGGTACTCCCTCAGTCCTCCCCCTTGGTCCTCTCCCCCTGAATAATTCTCGTGCGCTTCTCACTAAATTGTTTTGTCCTAAACCGCGTCCGTGCGCACTCCCGTCTTATACGCGCAATCCGTACGACTGGGATGCTTAACGTATAGAAAAGCGATTTAGCTAACTATCACTAGTGGATTAATAATGCTAATGAGATAGACGACGTACATGAATCCGCTAACGCAATTCAGTAGGTCTTTTGTCTTCAGCAGAATAGTTCCCATCACCCCTACCTTTTCTAGCTATGAAATTTGTATAAATAAATCGATTTGTAGTAGCGTAATTTCATGTGGTTCCTACACGCGTAATAACAATGATTTCAATTATGAACAATTAGTTATTTATTTTTTCCCCTGATTATTCACACAGTCAACTAAAACTACACTGAATTAAAGAATAAACTTACTGGCAACAAGATGAATAAATTGGCTAACGAAAACTAGGGTAAATAAATGCAGCAACTAAGTGTAAACCGCTAAGCTAGCTCCACACACACACACACACACACACACACATATATACGTATATATCTCACAATTTTTTACTTTCATATCTTCAAGATTTAATAACATCATTCTTAACCAACCGAAGATTCAAAGTTCGCATTGCAACGTCGCTCTCCACAACTAGAAACATAAATGCGGGAGTTCCACAAGGATCTATTCTGGGACCAGTACTACACAATATCTTCATGTATGATATCCCGAAACCAGCAGATGCTGATATGGCTATGTATGCAGACGACACTGCAGTTATCACACAAGACAATGACATAATAACTGATCAGATCAAATTGCAACGAAGTGTTGACGAAATAACTAAATGGTTTACAAAATGGTGTACTAAAATAAATCCATACAAGTGCGAAACTAAAATATTTACACTACGGCGACCTATTGATCCACCAAATATAATAATTAATAACAAAGAAATCATCTGGAACCCGAAAGATAAGGCAGTTAGATACCTTGGCCTCTATATGACAGGAAACTTATATGGAGTTTTCATGTCAATAAAAAATTAACAGAATGCTACGCAAGACTAGGTATGCTATACCCATTAATTAATAAAAAATCTTCCCTCAGAATACAGTGTGGAAAATTACTTTATAATTGCGCTATTTTGGATGGCAACATTTTTACCCGGCGCTATTTACCATAGCGCTATTTTCCCCGGCGCTGCTTCGACTAATAATCACATATGGTTGCAATGTATGGGGTGTAACATCTAAAACAAACGTTAATAAAATACAAACACTACAGAGCAAGACACTTCGTATGATTATTAGCGCTCCATGGTATGTGAGAAATAAACAAATACATCATGAATTAGATATGCCTACTATCGAAACTTTTGTGTACAAATCCTCTGAACATTTTTACCAAAACCTACACAAGTGCGGCGGAGCTATCCACTATGGCATTGGTCAACGTTCCATTCATACCAGGCTCAAGAGAAATCTTCCTAGGGACTTATTACCTCCAACACCTAACGATTCAAATGTCAGCGATTCCGATTAATAGTGCTCACTAGCTAAGTGTCATAATCATAAACGTTAAAACCAATAGTGACAGAGGAGCTGCAGAAGCCGACCTCAATAAAGTTATGTATTGTGATAATTTTTAATAACTACACTGCCATGTCTAGCCTGTGTATGCTGATCTAACAATAAATTCTTTATAAAAAATAATATTTCATAATTTTTGTTGACTAATTATTATTTACTTTCAGTTGCAGTGCCAAAGTTCATGCTTGGTGCTACAGAACTGGACATTTTATCCCCTACGAAAGTATGGGTCCAGAAGTTCGTAGAGAGACTTAAGAAGTAGTTGTGAAAAACAATGTCTTGGATATTAAGGTTCAAATTGATAGCTTTTGTGAGTACATAATTTTTGTATTTAAAACATTTGTCTAATAATAAATAGAGATTGCGTGTAATGCATTTCCTAATTACTCATTCTATAAGATGTAAAGTGATCATATTAATTCAATCTGAAATAGCATTTTTGAATACAAGCTAGACTTGCCTTACAAATACACTTAAAGGGTGTTTTTGACAGAATGAGCAGTTAACTTTTAGTTATGTTCCTCAGTGCATTTATTTGCCGTCAGTATGATTATCCTTCAAAAGTAATCTTCTTGGGATAGTATAACGGTTAAACACAGGGCATAACTTTTGGGAACCCAAAAGTCGACTTTCTAGGTTAACTTTTGGGAACATTAATAAGGTGCCCAAACGATGACTTTCAAGGTTAGCTTTCGGACTTCTTGTATGGTTAACCATAAGCTGACCTTTAGGGTTAGCTTTTGAACATCTTCTACGGTTAGCCAATAGATGACTTTCAACGTTAGCTTTTGGACAACTTGTATGGTTAACTAAAAAATGACTTTCAAGGTTAGCTTCTAGACATCTTCTATGGTTAACCAAAAGATGACTTTCAAGGTTATTTTTTATGGTTAACCTCTTAGCGACCCTGAGGATGCGGTAAGGTTTCTTTATGGTTAACTAATTTGTGACATAGTTAACCTATAGGTTAACTATTGGTTGACTAATGGTGACTCTGCATTTTGGAGGGGATATCGTTTAGCTATCATTTGGTAATTTTGGTTATGTGGGTAAGTTGGGTTGATTATTTTGGGAACGATGTCTCATACTCTTCTGTGTTTCCCTTCCCTTTAAGACTAACCACTACATTGTAATCAACAATGTTCTTAATTTTGTCATTTGAACACGGTAACATGTCTTAGAAAATGTACTGAGAAGATATACCAATTCTTGCGTCTAATCCAATCTCTCGGTTCTTAAAAATAACTGATTTTTGACAGTGCAGATCAAAATGTCATTGGTACCTCTCCAAATCATAGCTATCGTCGCTTTTTTTTGAGTTCCTTCAGTTAGAATAAAGAAACGCTCGCAAATTCAAATAGCGTTCGCATAAACAGCAGTTTAACTTTCAACAGCATTAAATTATTTTGTTTTTATTAGTTTTTATTATAAAGTAGTGCATTAAAGTTATATGAGTATAAGCCGGACCTGTGTGTTCAAGGCGGCCCCAAGAAGTCGTATATAACATTTTCGAGACGGCCAGATGATTTCCAGCGGTGATGGACGACTCAAATCCAGCCGAACTTCAACCACCCTGATAAGTGGCGTCAATATTAAACATGATTTCTTGTTTCTTATATTCCGCGATATTGCAAGCCGTATATCATGCTTATTTAGACTCCCCGTGAATCTAATTTATCTTATGAGAGCGAGGATATATTACATTGTTAAAATTACTTCTTTAGTTCTGAATTACGGGATACGGCGGAACAAAGGTTTATTATCAGTTACCCTACGTAAATTATTAACATCCTACCAAAAATATCATTAACTTCTATTTAAAATTCTGCTGTTAAAATACTGATCTAAAACCCGTTGAAATAGATTTTCGGTTTTTCTAGGAAGCCGTTGGAAACAAATTCCTAAACATTTTTCTCACTGTAACCGAACGGAAATATTATGTAAAGGAAAAAGAAACAAAAATTGCAATCTAGTTACAAATGAGTCTATTCCTTTTGATGTTTACGCAATTTCTGGGAGGTAATAGCGTACTATGTGCTTTTCTGCTAGAGTGCTTTACGACATTCAAATAACCGATATAAAATCGCAACGCGTACGTGTAAAGTGACGTCATAACGGCTGCTACGTCTTAGGTTTATTGGCACTTCTCAAAACATGTCAGCGACCTGAGTATAAAATCTGAAGACTATCCTTACGCAAAAATTATTACTTTTATGTTCTTGACGGGTGACGTGCCTCAACTTACTATCTCCTCATTCCATACCCTGACGACTTCTCTGCTCGTTCGGAAAATTCTACTTGATGCAATATCGTACATTCTATTGATTTATACTTAGTTGTTTTGCAAATAAACACAAGCTGGTTTTCTCCATTCTGCGCAAATTCTGTCGCAAAAACCTTACTTTATTTTTTGTATGTGTGTAATATTCGAACATCTTTTGGTTTAACAGTTTCATCTTTCCTTCAACTGCTTAGAACATTTAGTTTTCTTTCATATTTTCCAAAAGTCGTGTAAACCGATAGAGTGAAAAGCAAAGGGAGTTTGACAATGGCAATATAAATATGTGCGACATATACTAAAAGGTTTTATTTCAATCATAAAGGGTCACTCATTTCCCTAATTAGATGAAATCATAGATTTCTCTCATTTATTCTCTTCGTTCATTTGGAAACTTCATATCGCATGTAACCCCTTACTAATTTGTAATTAGGATAATTTATTGTATTTCCAACATATCTGCATTTTAAACAGATATTTTCAAAGCAATGGGTAAATACTTATCTTCATTATAATTTTGGCGAAAATGTTTGTATTCGACGCCATTCGCTTTTCGGCAATGCGACCTTTGTTAAGGTACAACGTAACTATAATTTTGTTAATACTGTATTTATTCATTTACAAGACGATAATTTTCTTTACAACTATGTAAATTCTTTATATCAACAAATTCTTTACCATAGTGCCAAAAATATCTACATCAGGAAACCAGCGTAAATGTTTACTCTAATTGAACTTTAAATATCCATCACACAATTATTCATGAAATTTCACTAAGTTGTGTCCAAATATATCATGAAGATAGATTGCCTTTAGCATATTTTGCACTACTGCCATTTTTTTATAATCAGTTCTTATGTATTTTCAGATCAGTTTTGCAGTTTGTTGCCATCTTGGATATGTTGTCTCCCAAGCAAAAAGACATGCGTAGCGGCCGCATGTAATTTTTGTATATAACTCCCATAAATCTACAATCCGTCTGAGAGCAATAAGCAGATGATCTATATTTTACATTACAAATAAACATGA
The DNA here is from genome assembly GCA_014611495.1 of Limonius californicus. NCBI lineage: Eukaryota > Metazoa > Arthropoda > Insecta > Coleoptera > Elateridae > Limonius > Limonius californicus. Next base: position 25,617 of record JABXWE010104196.1, on the reverse strand, counting down.
GTAAGACTTACATTAAAGCCTTAATTTCATAGTTAATTTCGTCTTCTTCCTCGTCCGGTCTGGATCTATCCATTGTTAAATATAGGCCTCATGATTGAGATGGGGGAGATCATGAGCTCGCGTTGGCAGGTTCGTTACATCCTCAAGCAGACCTGTCCTCCCCCGTGACTGTGAGGGGTAGCGTGCCGCTACCCGCTGGTTATTACTTAATATACATTATTTGTTGGGCATATGTTATTATTCTAGTTTTATCTGCTGGACGTGTCGTATATGACATATGACATCGCTTTAGGCGATATATTGTCGCGCTATTATACAAAAGGTTAACAGCTAGTGCATCTGGATGTGTTTCCAGTCTTTCTAGGTATCGCGCACTTGCCTATGGTAATTCTTCTTTAACAGAAGACATACACACACACATACAAATATATATACGAGTTAGAAAAAATTTCTGTATATGGAAAGCTCAATGAAAACGGTAGATTACCGATACCAGAGACCTAAGTATTGGGTACAAGATGATGACAATAATAGCTCGCAGTCCTATCTTCCAAATTTTGAGAAAATTAACAAATAGTGTACAGCTGTGTAGTGTGTAGTAACCCGCAGCAACAAATTTCAAAACTCATGGCGTTGTATCTGCGTTGACTGTGCATTGACGTAGGTGGTTTTAATACCACACATAGCTCGATAAAAACTCCTTATTCCTATTTTCCTTAGGTTGTTTCTAGCTGTGCATAATTATTATTTTAGATGATGTCAGTAACATTTTTTGCAGTGATACCTTATGGTATCAAGAAGAAGGGCATACGTTTCAATATATTCTTCCAACATAAGATTTGATCGGCAAAGATAAACGAATGGTCGCCTAAACGTTTAAGTCTTACCTTGATCCATTTTCTCATAATGAAGTATATTAAAAATGGAAATTTTACATTAATTCCGGAAATTACATTTGATACTATTGACAATGATCAACAAAAGTTTGTTAGACGTCAATTCAGAAATGATCATCAGTTTGAACAGTTACTGTTTTATTAAGTTTTCTACATTTAGAATAATAGGAGTATATGTTTCTTGAACGAAACTGTGGTTAATCCGAGAAGAAAGTTTGGAGCAACATATCGTCATTTATGTTGTTCGAAACAAATGACAAAACTCCATTCGTCTTACATAATTAGTCAGTAGAAACTCGTACACAGCAGTTAAACAGTATAAGAGAACATGTGCAAATCCTCTTTCGTTATGAGCTGACAAGTTTGAATGCCTTAATTCAGAATAAAGAGAGTTGTCAATGACCAGGTCTGGATATTCTCCCTGGATATCCTGTATTTAACCATGACTCGAATACTGTCATACACCCACCAACTGCCTTGGCATTACGATAATAAGCCTCGATTATAAATGCTTCCTGAATTACCCTAAAAACATTTAACTGATATTATTCAATTTTAACGTTTTAACGTTTGATGTTGGTATTTTATAACACAACCCTATTTACTTGTGTGAAATTAGTCTCACGAAGCACATTACGTAACCATGGAGTTACTTCATACATTTTTACGTCCGGGGCCTTCTCTAATTTATTGTTTCGATACATCTTTGTGTACAAAATGCGAAAGTTATATCATAATATAAATTAAAACAACACAGGATTAAATAAAATATATATTCATCATCATCAAGAAATTGCTGTCTTAGGTTTTAAAATTGTGTATCGATGGCATCTCATAAATAGGAAATAGAAACTCCAGATGAATGTACATCGGTCACACACTGAAATAGTTCCTTATAGAGTAAAGCATACTTTCGAAAACATAAATTTCCAAGTAGTAAAAGGTGGTCTCTTAGAGGATTTGTTTTGCAGTAACAGAAAGCTTAGCTTTGTCTTTGAAGACAGTACTGTCGAGGCTTAGACAGCGGCTCTTGCAGGTTCAGTTCTGTAATCTATGTTACACCATGTTATGTAGCGATCTTTGAAGTGGGTGCTGGGATGAGAGCTGGACAGCTGCGGTCGCTGTGTATGCGACCGCAGTCTTACAAACAGAATTATTGCAAGTGACTTACAGGAGTTTAACATTGTCAAGTTTCATTACTCTCTGAATTGTAAATTACATTGGGTTTCGTATTGTCTTTGATGATATTAATGAAGGAATTTGTGCTATTGCGTTGTTTTCGTCTCATTGCCTAGGTACACAGAAACTGAGCAAACGTCAAAACAACCGAAACCACTAATTAAATAGCAATATTACTGTTTATTTACTTACATGCTAGCATTTCGCAAGTGCCGTAATAAGAATAATTTGCACAACAAAAACTTTTCGAAGTAGAGGATCTTCTGCATATACATCCGCTACCCACAATTGTTTCCTCTGCCTCTTTCCCTCCAACTTTTTACTTTGGTTCGCCTTAATTGGAACTTCATTTATATGCGTCTTTTATGTGTCTAATATAACCATCATCATGATGTATAAATAATTAAATAGCAATTAACTACGGTGATTCTGTATCAAGTCAACTAAAGTTTGAAACTTCACATCGCCGATTTTAATGGTTGTAAAAAAATGCTTTGAAGTTTATCAAATTCGAAGCATTTTTTCCATTTAAAGCTTGCAATTCTTAAATAACCGTATGTAATGTGCTTTCATTCTGTATATAACGTGTCGCAGCTTTTTGATCAAATGCATATATACAGGCTTCGGCAGAAAAACCTCCCACATTGTGCTCCGCCACTATGCGCAAATCAACAAGTCAATAGATGACGGTAGTCTAGTGACCAGTCACCAATGCATAATAATGTTCAAAACGGTACTACCAAAAAGTTAAAAATACAAATCATACACAGTATCGGATTCCCCGTTCACTCTGTAATATGCCTAGCTGGAATTAACGGGCACCGGAGCTCCCTGCATACGGTCGCACGAAGATAAAGAACAAAGAAATTGGAAATCAGACCTTTTGTTGTTGGCTGGTTTGTTCCTGGAGCCTTCTAAACTCTGGTATGGTGAACGCGGCAGCGGATTGCATCAAGCTGGACTAGTAACTCATGCAGGCATCTTTTGGACAGTATTCGGAAGTTCCCCGGAAGTTCGAATCTTCCCTTCGGTTGCTGATTGTCTACAACTTCGTACGGCACGTAAAAACCGAATGCTAGAGGTGAGCGAGACAGGCTGATTGCTAGGAAAATGGTCCCACGAAACTCCACACAGCATGCGGAGGGTAAGGTAACAATTTTTCTGGTAAAGTGTTTAATTAATCTGGGCTAGACTCAATGAGAATTTACAACAACTCAATAGCAGAAAACTAACTAAATTCTCTTGTAAGTAAGGATGATTTAAATAATCCACGAAGCATGAAAATTCCACAATCTTAAATCAACTTCCGCAATTTTACCAGCGACCCACAACTTGCACGGCCAATCACTCAAGACGAAGTCCCCTCTGGCACCCACACTTCCGGAAATTTCACTCACCCAATTTAAAATCTACCTACAACTTCAGGGAATCTTCCTCAAATTCCCTAAAACTAAAGCAACTTAAGAAGTTCGAATCAAGGTGGGCGGCAAAAAGGAACCGTAGGCAGCCTAATATGCCTACTAGACTGACGGGATGCTAATGCGAAAAATACACATAACAGCGTCAGTGGAACGTCCATCCCATTATATAAAAACAGAGGAAGAAGAAAAAGAAGAAGAAGTTGCGATTGGCAGGACACATTGGTTGTAAGTTTTTGTTTTGGGGGCTTCATCTATTTTATTTCTTAGAGTGGGGATGATTCTTTCGAATGGTGGCCATCCAAATTTCCAACTTTTGAAGCATTTCTCATTTCTGATTTTTCCGTCCATTTTTATTACCTGCCCGAGATATGTGTATTTTGCTACCAATTCTATTAGTACACCATCTACATGTACAAGTAAGTATTAAACTATTTCGTTAACCATAGTTTTCCTTGTTTACACCTTACCTTCCACTGGTCACTTATTTAAAATGGAAAATAGCAGAATTGTCAAATACATATCGGAATGGAACCCAGGATACGACAAAACGAGAGGAAGGCCGCGAGAGAGATGTGGGATATAGCGCAGCAAGATTTGAAAATTTTAAAAGTGAAAACTGATAACCATAGCAGAAAAGAGAGGCCTATGAAATCAAATACTTGAAACAGCTAAGATCCACACAGGGTTGTAACGCCGAAGAGTAAGTAAGTAAGAATGTCGTTCAATGTAATCCTGAATAATTCGGGTAAAAACGAGTCGTTTTGTCGGACACCCTTTTGAATGGGTATATGGTTGGCCTTTTCGTGTAGTTTCACTTTCAAGGTTCTATTTTAATACATGTTTTTCATCAGCATAATGTATTTAGAATATATTCTACTATTTTGAAGGTATTGCATAACTGCCCGCATTTCGAGAAAGCTCATATCTACATATCCTAGGCATAATGGCAGATTATATTTTGATGAAAAAAAAACGAATTTGACATATTAGGCCCGCAATTTTCTGGAAAATATTTCCTGTGATATATTGCTGGAAGGAGTATGCCCATATGGTTATGATTTATACTTATCTCTATATTACCAATATTTTTTAACTCAAGTAACCAAGCATCCAGCAACAACCCACCTGGAAGACAACAACCGCTCAAGGAAAAAAGACGCAGGGCTGAAGAGACCAAAAGCCTAGAATGGCTCACCCACCTAATGCAACTAATTTTAAAAATAAACTATATTAACTGATGTAAAAATGAGTACCCTGTTCTTCGCTAATTTTATGTGTCGCAGTTTAACACGTTGAGTGGCGTTGTTTGCGGTATCCGCATGCCGCACTTGTGCGTCGATCGACAGTGTCAATTTAAACGTTCAGTACGAAGTAAGCAATAGGTTGAAGTGTACGAATTTTCGTGAGCGTGTTGTGAAGGTGTTATTTTTCAAATATTTGACTTTAGTTTAAAAAAAAATTTTTTTGTTACCTGTGCCATGAATAGTAAGGACGGTGCTGTAGCAGGTCCATCTAGGCCAAAACGAAGCAAAGTAGACTACAAGAGGCCTCTTTCAGAGCAAGAACTTGAGGAACTTTTGATGCACTCGGACAATGAAGATAATTTAGATTTGTCAGACAGTGATTCAAATTTTTCTTCAGAAGATGAGGCATCATCGGATGAGGAACCATATATCGATGTACCACTTCAGGCTCCACCTGCAGTACCTGATATTTTAGGATCTATAAATTGGCAGAACGATCCAATTCAAATTGAAAGTTTTCATTTTAATAAAGAACAACAATGGTTTGTTAGTACCCGTTCCGGGTAATGGCCGCCCCATCGATTTTTTCGAATTGCTAGCAGATGAACAGTTTTTTAATATTATTGTTGAGGAAACAAATCGCTATGCCCAAGAGCTTCTTTTTTCTGAAGGAGTAACGGAACACTCACGCATTACAAGATGGAGTGATGTAACTGTACCTGAACTACGCGTATTTTTTGGATTAGTGCTCCATACCGGTACAATTAAAATTAACAGGTTGCAGGATTACTGGAAGACGCATCGTTTATTTAACTTGAAGTGTTTTTCAGACTATATGAGTCGTGATAGATTTTTAATTATAATTCGATGCCTGCATTTTTCAAAAAATCCTACAAACAATGGTCCACAACCAGATGATCGGCTCTATAAAATAAGGCCTTTATTAAATTATTTCAACAATAAAATGGCTGAAATTTATTATCCAGGCGAAAACTTATCGTTGGATGAATCTATGGTTTTGTGGCGTGGACGTTTGGTGTTTAGGCAATTCATCAAAAATAAAAGGCACAAATACGGAATAAAACTATATGTTTTGACCGAGCCCTACGGGCTGATACTGAATTTTGCTGTATATACAGGCGTTTTGGATGACTTAGGCGGAAAAGGTCATGCAGCGAACGTAGTTTTGCACCTAATGCAAAATAAATTGAACAACGGCCATTCACTATATATGGATAATTATTATAACAGTTACTACCTATCCTGTTTACTACTAACGAAACGTACCAATTGCACAGGCACACTTCTTGCTAACAGAAAGAATACTCCGAAAGATGTATCAACCGCAAAATTAAAAAATGGAGAAACCGTGTGTCGCTATTCCCAAGGTGTCATGGTGGCTAAGTGGAGAGACAAACGGGAGGTCTTGTACATTTCAAATGAATTTGAATATGAGATGTGCTGTGTTCAAAATAGGAGAGGACAGGAAACAGAAAAACCACTGGCAACTTTAAAATACAACAAACACATGAGTGGCATTGATCGACAGGACCAGATGATGTCTTACTACCCTTGCAGCAGAAAAACTGTGCGGTCGTACAAGAAGCTTGGAATTCACGTTTTACAGATGTTATTGATAAATTCACGCTATTTGTACAATAAGTATTCTGGGAACAAAATGGCACTGTATGATTTTGGTTTGGCGGTCATCGAAGAGCTCTTACCTTCACCTGCTGAAAACACTCCGAAGGCAAAATATAACGAACACTTACCCACAAAGTGCAAAACTGGTGCGAATGGTAAGACATTGCGAAAAAGATGCAAAGTGTGTTCCAAACGAGGAAAACGATCAGACACAATTTACAATTGTGAAGCTTGTCCAGGCTGTCCAGGACTGTGCTTATCTCAATGTTTTGACATTTTTCACAAATAATTTTTACTTTTTTTGTATCAAATGTTCTTTAATAAAATCTGAATAAAACTTCTAGTTGGGTTTTGTATAAAAATGTAATTATAATAAAACATGCATGACGCACATATGCGTCATGCGCATCAGGTTTCAATAATCGTAGCTCTGTGCTGATGACGCACAAGTGCGTCTTCGGCGCTAATGGGAAAAAAATCTTTTTTTGTTTGGACAAGTATCATATGAGAACATGTTAATGTAAAATAAAAACATAATTTTACCAAGAACGTCCGTAGCCACCAGCGCTAACTATAATTTTTGGGGTAGCAGCGAACGTGTTTTAAGTCAGCTTCCAGTTTATTATTTTTCCAAGTAGCCTGTTCAAGCTGCAGTTGATGCTTAATCCCGTATAATTACTTATGTCGTAACGTTCTTTTTTTTGTAAATTGATATCATATAAGATGTTTTTCATTGCTTTGGTATAATACATTACGCATTAACGCGTTCTGCGCTTAAAGTCGTGGGTGCAATTCCCAGTACCGGCACATTGGATTTCTAACGGCCGTTCTCCCTCGCAAGGCAATGGCAAACCAGCGACGTATTCTGCCTAGTAAATCTTCTCTGGAGTAGAAATGTTTACACTTCCCGTGGTTTAGAGCCCACGTTAAGTTGTAGGTCTTCTATGACTGTGGCATTCTAAACGTCCAACACAGGTACAGGGAAGAAGGTGGCTACGTCTCGTAAGAGATAAAACACTCGAAGAAGAAGATTGTTCAATACAGTTGCTGACTAGCTGGCATAGTGATTTTGCCATAATTTGTCAGTTCTGTACAAGTTTTGCCAAGTCCTGGGCTATTTTTCACTGTTTTAATAATGCCATGTAATTTATGCTCTGTTATTACCGTGAGAGCAATATAAACCCAAGTCAAAGACATCCTTGGAATTTTATAGTCATGACTTATATTAATTTGTCATTACAAACATGCAAACATTATAAATATATTTAACTATCATACATTAATAATATACAGTTTACATTTCAAATTTATTGGGTTATTTATTTACTTATTTAGTTAGAGGAAATTTAAAATTAACACTTTATTTTGTCTATAATGTTAGTTAGTTGGAACTATTCAAGGTTACATTGCCGTCTCAAGTGTTCTGTGGTCCCTGTGGTCGAAGTAGTTAGGCTATGTAGTAATGGGCTACGTAAATAAAAGTTTATTTAAAATGAAATTGTTGCATACACATTTACAGAACAAAGTAAATAAAAGATTTTACGGAACAACGGTGAAAAGGTTGACCATTGTTTTCTAAACATAAATATACTATTTTCAAACAGATTCACCAGAGTATCAGGGATAAGTTCATCTAACTTTTGTGAAATATCATTTTGTAAATCTTCTAGATTCTGTAGTCTATTACTAAAAATATTGTATTTTAGATAAGGGAATAAAGTACGGCACTGTAAAATCAGGTGACTTTGGTGGAAACATATGTCTACTAATTAATCGGTCATCATAAAATTGCTGCAAAAATTGTTGACACGATTAGCGGTATGTGCTGTAACATTGTCCTGCAGGAAGTAACTACTTTTAAATGCTTCATCATGAAGCTCATTGAAAAAGGGGTTTAGATATTCTTAAGATAATAATCGGCAATTATATTTTCTACTAAGAACTTGTTAACCATAAACCGACTTTTGTGGATGTAACGGTTTTCTTTAAACATATGCGGATTATCTGTTCCCTATATTCTTATATTTTGGCTGTTAAGGTACCCTTTGAGGTGAAACCAGGTTTCATCGCTGAATCAAGTAATATCCAATATGTCATTATCATTTATGTTGTTTAAAAGTTAGTAACAATAATTTGTTCTAGGTTGGAAATCGCGCGGTAAAAGTTGATGAACCATTTGAATTTTGTATGGCAACATGCCCAAATATATTTTAATATTGTTCGACAAGTACCATATGACAGATATATTTCTTGGCTCAGTTTTCTGAGCGGCTTAGGAGGAGTTGCTTCCATAATATCCTTAATATTATCAATAACTTCTGCAGTTATTTTCACAGGTCTTTCTGATACCTTTTTCCTTTCAACGCTTACACTTTCTCTAAAATTATTCACAATAATCTTGGCAGTTTGATAAAAATTGTTATAAGTGAAGTTTGCAGCCTCATTCGGATAACGCTGTTGAAATTCTGTTAAACAGATTTGAAATGAATATTGCCATTCACCATTTTCATTCTTTGTACCATTATGAAAATAAGATTCTAATATGAAAATTTTATGTTCCAATCTTAACATCTTTAAACACTCATATTGTAATATCTCTTTATTTTATTGTTGCAAATATATAATCTACTCTACAATGTAAATAAATTGAAAGGTTGAAAGGATTTGGTTTGAACTGGACACCATCCATTGATGGTTTTTGCAATCATCCTTTCCTAATTGGTTAGGTTTTCTAACCATTTTCTCTTAAGTCTTCTTTCTACTGGTTGCTGATGGTATAGTGCATTTACACGTTGGTTACTTTGATCGCTACTGCGTTCTTTAGAATTGTTGGCGTAGGAGCTGGTTACATCTTTAATGAGCGGTATGTTAAGGTCCTCATGAAGATTGATTTGACACAAACTAAACATGCTACATGTTTTTGATTGACAAATTGTCAATTATTACTGTATGACAGTTAAAAATATTTATAATGTTTACATCTTTATAATTACAGATTAATCTAAGACAAGACTTTAAAATTCCAAGGGTGTCTTTGACTTGGGTTTTTATTGCTCCCACGATATAATGGTAAAATTTTGGGCTTTTTTTTTAATATTTATTTTATTTGTTTTGTTTTGGGCCCTGTCTTCAGTTAACCATTTTTTATAATATATCGTCCAGTTTTCCATAGTAATATGAGATACTGTTCTTGTGTTCTTGTTGATTTGCATACTCTTCAAACATCTCAGGACCTCCTTTGACATTGATCTTCATATTTCGCTGTCAATCTCTGCGCATATATATTTACAACTTAGATTTCTTCCTTTTCTAAAATTATTTTCAACTTCTCTCTTGATTTATTTATTATTTATATATGTTACATTTATCTGGTTTTACTCACTGGCTAGTTTTTAAATGCTTGTGTTCTTCAGATTTACACATCTTTCTAGAAGGTCGTTCCACTAGATTTGGTCCCGTCGTTTTTTGTTTGATATTCTGAAATGGTATAAATAATATTATGGTGTAAATGGAGGTTTCTAAGAGTTATCCAAAGGCATATAAACATACAGCCAATTTTTATTAGCATTTATATTTTCGTGGGGTCTTGTTTTGGTAGACAAATTCCCGTCATACAATAACATTTCTATTGTATGACGTGTGATACAATGCAATCATTGTCTAAGAGAAAGATTGTATCCAAGAGCATCCAAAAATATGTGTGTTGCCATTTAGAAATCAATAGCGATTATTATGCCTAGTAAATTTTGTTGACAAAATGCATTATTATATGATAATTCATGTGACGAAATAATTGCGTGGAAGAATGATTCCAACCACTATCTTATGTCATACAACGATATTTTTCTTTTTTTATGGTAGTAGACTTGAAGCAATGGACCTATGTATAAAAAGGAGGTTCCAATTTCTATTTCCTGAGTAAGATGTATTACATTAGTCAGCTTCAAACGAACAGATTTTAGTTAACAACTTTCCGATCTATCTGGAACAGCAGATAATTCATCCAATGAAATCATGTTTATGTTGGAATGGTAAAAATGACCTTCAATTCGTCCGATGAATATATTTTTAAATATGAAAAAAATTCATCAGTGATGGGATATGTCTTACCTAAAAATTAGCTTTGCTCTAGCTCGTTCCATAAGTCGTGTAATTTCTACAAGTTCATTTCAATAAAGGTATTTTTAATCGCAAGGAATACATTTCTTAGTTTGTAGCTTAGTTATCAGATTTTAAACCCCGCAATCATTACTGCTGCTTCTGACCATTAAACGTAATTTACAACTACATCTGGGTGTGTAGTTTGTATAATTAGAGACAAGGATATAAAGAACGGAACCATAAAAATCCTTAATCCTGTGTGGCACATTCCTAACAATCTAATAGCTTACGGACGTAGCATTAGCAACGCCGCCTGGCGGGTGTCCACCGTTGTAATTACTTACTTGACCAGGACTCTGAGATATAGAGGAGTTAGTGTAGCCCCAACCCGCCCATAAATATGTGATGTCCTGTAATATCATGTGCCAGCTGGAGTAAATTGTTACGAATGGTCCAACCAGAACATTCGCAGCCACTACACAAAGTAGAATTGCTCTGGAATTATTTCACACCATTGTTTGTATTCGAACATTACACGGGCGCCGATGTTATAATTGCGAAATAAATATGACGTTACTGAGGGTACGAACGAAGAGCGAAATTCTGAAATAACAGGATAAGGACGTGCATCTGTACAATTACACAGAATTCGTTTCTACACATTACTTTTTATTTGGTTTTTCTGGGAAACTGGTATAAAAGTATTGTTCCGAGATAAGAAAACAAAAAGTTTAATAAAGTTGTCGATGCAGAAGTAGTTGTTTTAAAGAAGATGCCAGTTCGCAGTAGTTGTATAACGACCCCAAAAGACTGCAAACAAGCCAAGCAGATTGCACATCTGATTTAATTGATTGATATTTAAAATAAAATTGGGTTACCACCCGAAAACCTTTTTAGTTTCTGACACTTTGCGGTAATACTGTTTGGATATTATTCATATTGCTTAAATTTCGTGTGACCATAGAAGGATGTAACTACAAAATTCTTTTTTACTAATTTCCTTACCCGTCTGTGAGGACTCCCAAAAATATTTGAAAATTTCCTTAACCGATTTGCTGACTAACTAATCCACTATTATAGCTACAAGTTTTCAAAAAATAATTGAATTGCAGTTTAAAACTAGCAGTTCAAAATTCGCAGATTTCGTAATTGTAAAAATAAACAAGTAATCAAGTAATGGCCATTCCTACCTAAATAGAAATTGTAAGAAAATTATGTTTGGTATTGAATAATGCACTGCAGTATGAATACCAGAAACAGAAACATTTTTTTTACATAAATAAATAAAGAAACTATAGTGAACATTGGAAATGATGACAGTGAAGGTAGTGGAGAAGGTGGTATTATGGAATACCATTTTGTTTTTGCTCTCCGTGGAGATCCTGTTAATGGAATATAAACCGGAGATATACGAGGCTTGTTCAACTGAAACCCATCTTTGATCAATTTAGCCTTGAAAACAAATGCAATAATTCAAATGACGTTTGTAAATGTTAGTAGTGTTTGTAAGCAACACATTAATAAGTTTCCCGCGTTTGAATTTGATTCTGACTTTTAAAACTTCGATTTTGAAATGGTGTTTCTTGTTGAAAACCCGTTCAAGTTTGATCAGTGTGCGGTCCTACAATTTTTATGAGCTGATGGTATGCAGCCATTGCAACTGTGGAGGAATGGTGTCGAAAATTCAAGAATGGAAAAGAGGGGACAATGGATGAGCCGCGATCAAGTGCACAGTGTACTGCATTAACAGAAAACAATATGGCATGTGTGGAAGGTTTTACTAGAGAAAATCGTCAAATTTCCATTCGAAACATTTCAGAAATTGTTGGTGCGAGTGTAGGATCTGTCCATAGTATTGTTCGTAATCTGGGTTACAGCAAAGTTTGTTGACAATGGAATCCTAGTCTCTTGCCTAATGAATAAAAATGCTTGCGAATAGGCTTACCTCTGCAATACCTCACAGACTATAAGCAAAATGGTGATTGCTTTCTTCTGTTAATAGTTGCCGGTGACGGAATTTGGTGCCGTTACTATGAGCTATCCGATTAGTTATCGTCGATGCAGTGGAAACATTCAAGTTCACCACCACCGAAGAAGTTTAAGGCACAACCATGAAGGACCTTCTTGATAGAGTTTAAGGAACCTGCAGTAAATGTCAAACCAAATATATACCATGAAACTTTACTTCATCAAGCAATAAGGCAGAAACGTCCAGGAAAACTTACGCATGGGGTCATTCTGCTGCACGATAATGCCAGGCCTCATGTTCCTAATGTGGTAAAAGAAAATCTTCAACGAAAGAAATGGAGGGTTTTAGTTCATCCATCATATAGCCCGGATCTATCGCTTTGCGATTTCCATATTTTTGGACCGCTGCAGAAGGCGTAAAAATGTCGGTATTTTGAGTCTGACCGGAAGTACAGATAGATGTGGAAGACTTCTTCAATCAGCAACCACAAGAATTTTATGAGCAGGGTAAACGTCGGTTAATAAAACAATGGGATACGTGCCTTAACTAGGACGGTAATTATTTGTAATGAAATTGTTCAATAAATTTTGTATAAAGCAAAGAAGGGTTTCAGTTGAACACACCTCGCACCATTTGTTTGCAAAATGAATTGCCTATCAAATTCAACTTTCATGATAATTATTACAACGAAAGTGGTTCTAAAAAAAGTATTTTAAAGAAATTCATAATTACAGCTATAGCAATTGAGGTGGTAATATTAAATAGGATATTTCATATTTATTACCACTTTAACTCATTGTGTAAGAAATAATACAAAAAAAATAAAAAACTTACCAGCAACGTATGTAAAAAATCATTAAAGAAACATAATCGAAACTTAGAATCTACTATCTAAACTATTTACAAAAATTACACACGTATTGATCACATTTAGCCCATGCATTCTCATATCGCCTATAAAGCACTTAATCCATAATTCTGCTATGAAAATGGCATGTCGCAGAATTAGCATCATCACAATCGGGACCAGGTTGGCCCGGTTCCGAGTCTAAGTCGGTATCATCCTCATCAAGATGTTTTAAGTCATCATCCTGCATATCACTGTCATCTTCCGAGTTCCGACTTCTTTTATTTTTAATTTTAACTAGTCATTTTTTTTCTTTCTGTCAGTGTCTTCTGCTGGAAACTGCAACTTTCTACAAGTTTCTTTTTTGTTCTGATTTGATGGCCTTTTTAGCTAATGGTTTGCTACCAACTTCAGTCAATTCTTTCTTGTACGGGGACGATGTTATGACGTATGATGTTGCTGCTTTTTAGCCAAGGTTGGAATTCTTCTATTTCGATATAGGCACTGGTGATATGTCGAAGGGCAGGTTTAGAGGATCCAGGTTGACGCTGCTGAGTAGCATGGACTGCAGAGGAAGTTCCAAGTAAAGACACCGGAGTGAGGTGGGCTGCAGATGAGAGTCTCGTCACTAAATGGGGTTTCTCAGGACGAAAAAGTGGAATTCCCATTAGTTGACGAAGTTGCAGCCGCTAGAAAATCGACGTTTAAAAAAATGCTTTTATTTAGGGGGTAAATTCCCGTAGCTCGGAAACCCTTAGCAGCTATTTTCTCGGTCTGTACTTTAAGGTAGGTTTTTCAAAATGCTCCGTAATATCAAACGGACTAAGTACACACACTTTTAGTGCTTTCATAAACGTTTTGTCCATCGGCTGGAGCTTGTGCGTTGAGTGCGGGGGCAGAGATACGATTGTGACATGGTTTTCTCTTGCAGCATCTATGATGTCCAAACTTCAGACGTGACTGGGGTGCTCATTCAAATAAGCAAAACTGGAGACCTTTCCGAAGGTTAAGCATGTTCAAGGAAGTGATGGAACCACAGAGTAATAAGATACGTTTATACCCATCCCGATGGATGGCTAACACCTAGTGATCTAAGGGAAGCCCTCTTCCTAGGAAAAATGATAATGGGGGGTATAAAGTGGCCACTGGCTCTCAAAAAATAATAACTATCATCAGACTTCTTCTTTCTGCCGATGTTAAGGATGCAATCTGCCGTTTTCCCCTTAATCCAATTACTTCTGATTCTTTGCTTTGGACAATGGTCAACCCTGTCTCATCAACATTGTAGATTGTAGATGGAGTGAAATTATGTTTGTCGGATTCAGCTTGAAGAATGTCGAAATATTTGATAATGCTATCTAAAACCTAATTCTCGAGTGAATGATATTCCACAAGACTTGCGATAGCTAACTTATCCTTGAGACGATGTAAAAAATGATCTAACCACGCCCTGCCTTCATACTCGCTTTGCCAAATCGGTGTTTGCTTCCATTTCGAATGGCAAGCTGGTATGCTATTTTTCGCGAATCATTTCTTGACAAATTGTTAAACCTAGCTTCCATTTTCAACGCATACTCGACTCCTCTTCTATACAATTATCAAAGGTAGGCTTCCTACACAGTTTAGTTTTTGGCATGTAACTGCACTTCTTCCTTGGAGCATAAACAGAACAATGACGTCGAGGAACAGAGAAACGTTTGCGGCTTCTAAATATCTCATACTCCCATCCCCAACTGCGGAAAACGCTCTAGTCATGTCTTCTTTGTCCCATTACTTCCTAATATTACGACTTGAGCGCCCCAGTTTTAATCGCAGCATCCTTAAATTAAATTAAAAAAAAAACACTACAGCTATCTATCTGTTCAACCACTGTGCTCAAATAAGTAATAACAGCTACAAGAAAAAAGAATACAATGTGTATAGTCTGAAGAATTTAATAAGTCTTTAATTTTTCGTAATGGTGGAAATACGGAATACTATTCCAAATTACCACCAGCCGAGATATTCGACATTTCCACCAAAGCAATACTGAACGATAATGGTTGATAGCAAGGCTTTGGTTAGGTAATATTGCATAACAATAACTAATTCAAAAATGGGAAATAGTTTTTTGTAACACCCTTATTGCTAGATTATCCCAACTTTCAGCACTTTCGTATAAAACATTAAATGTACTTACCTGAAAGAGTTTGTGTCAGTCCCAGATCAGCAAAAACATAACAAACGATGCACCACAACTAAATAGTTCGACGCCTAGCTACTAACCGTAAAGGATCAGTAGTTCATGCATTTTAACACAAAAAGCAACACTTACTTTCTATAAAACCTCTGTATTCCATAACACCAGCGTCTCTACTAGGCAGCATTCGTAGCATTCTGAGTCTAAACGACGCTTTTAATAATTACTTGTAAACGAGACATTTTGCCCCACCCTATACTAGTCCGAACATAATTCCTGACGTGGATAAACTTCAAATCTGTATTGTAAAGTCATGTGTCTCTTGTTTGTTCTGTGTTGGCTCTTATAATAAATATCATTAACAATATGCTTTAATAGTATCGTTTAGCAAAAAAAATGTGAGTCGAGAATCTGCTACATTGACTACTGCTGAACCTTTATACCTTATACTAGCAAATTAGTATATCTCTAGCTGTAAATCAAAAACTTATAATTCAGTGTTCATCTTTAAAATATTTAATATATCTACTTATTATCTCTACTTGGCAATGCACAATGAACATCACTACTTATAATTAAATTGCCATATTCTCGTAGATTGGTAATAAAACCATATTTTATTACCTACAGTTGATAAATTGAAATCGATTTACAGGTTATTATAAGGAAAGCAAATGCATTAACACATCAGTCTCATAAATGTGCATGCTTTGTACAGTTAACCGAAATTGCGTCCGTTTCCGGAATAATGCCAATGGAAACTAAATTTGAAACACACTGTATATTTTCGTAAATAATCACAGGCAGTTTAGAGTATGGGTAAGTTTAAACGAATTGTTTTGCTGACGTTTTAATTATTTTTTTATGTTTGTAATTATATTCTACGACGTGTCACCACGTATAGGAGAGGTGAAAAGAAGTAGAAACTAAAGGGTGATCATTTTCTCTAACTCGACTATTAAAGAAGTTATGACCTGTTTTAGTTAAATACGGAAGCAGCCCAAGCAACAAATGATATGAAGTGGTATTTGATACAAGATGTCTACGTTACTATCGAAATGATATTATTTACTTGTTTGTCAAACAGTAAAGCACCTTAAAGTAGATTTTTTTGGGTGCGCTTATTAACAATGTTGATAATGTTTACTTTTACAAGGCGACAGTGCACCCATATCCATTACATGTTTTTGTGATGGAAACTCAGTAGGTGCTGCTCGAGAATATGGGTTGAGAATCCCAAATCAGCGACCACCAAACCAACGAGTTTTTCAACGAGTACACAATCACCTACATGAACACGGAACTTTCCCGAAACCGTCATCTGTGCGTCCACTACAGCAAGTACCAGACAATTAGGACAACATACTGCTGGAAATTGATAATAATCCCAGCACTTCTACTCGTCGGGTATCTGCACAACGTTACTGTACCACAAATGCGAGTTTGGAGAACATTAAAAGATCATGGTTTATTTTTATTTCATATTCAACCCGCCCAAACCCTCTTAGCTACAGATTTCGCTAGTCGTATGGAATTTGCCGCTGGATAATTCAAAATCAAAACCTACGTAATAGCATTTTATTCACGGATGAGGCAACATTTACAAGGAATGGATTAATGTTCAGAAATAACAGCCACTCTTGGAATTTGAAGAATCCACATCCATCACAGTGTCAAATTATCAACATAGGTTTTCAGTGAATATTTGGTGTGTAATTATTGATAACATGCTCATTGGTCCGTTCGTTTTTGAGAATCATTTAACCGCCGACAGATATTTTAATTTTCTGGAAGATCATTTGGGAGCATTGTTAGATGATGTCCCTCTGGTGATCAGACATGGTATGTGGTACCAGCACGATGGCGCCTTTACGCACTTTGCGTTACGCGTAAGGCGATTTTTGAATCAACGGTTAGATGGACGTGTAATTGGTAGAGGAGAACAGCACCCCTGGCCCCCAAGATCTCCCGACTTAACTTGTTTAGATTATTATTTGTGGAGCTGTATGAAAGATATAGTATACCAAACACTATCAAAGACTGTTGAAGCATTTTTGAGGCAGCAGCACTAATTCGTTCTTTTTCGTACTTTTCAATGTTGCTTCAGTTTAGAAATTATAAATCCTTCTTGCTTCAGTTTTGCGGATATCTTCAAAAATTAGATAGATTTTGTTCCTCAAGGTTTCGACAGTTGTAATCACAAACCAGTGTTTTTCTGTCTACTATTACAGTAACATAATATTTTTTGTAGCATTTTTGAAAACCATTAAATTTCTTTACTTATCAGTTTCAACTGACGCTTTTCTTCTCACAAATATTATATTTTCAAATATGTAGTTTAATTTCCTGTTTAGCCAAAATTGGAGCGTACAGTAGATTAGGGGTATAGAGAAGTTGTATAATGCAATAATGTTTTAATTGTATATAGTTTTAAACAATGACTGAACTGAATAGATTGCGAAAAAATATAAATTAATTGCTATTTGACCAATGAACGTTACTCTTTAGTTTTTGAAATAATTTAAAGTGTCGAATCCTTATGTTCATTTAATACGCTTGATATTATTATTAATAATAGCCCATTGGACAAACCTTGAAACCTAGGTTGTATATCGTAAGCAATGATTTTAATATGGCCAATTCTTTCGGAAAGTAGTAGAACGCATTGTGGGTGTCAGGAAGGAAAATACTCTAGTTCTAGTGACCAAAGCCTTACTGTGTAGGTGGAAATCATGCAATTTCATTGCTAAATCTGAATATTTGTTGACGATAAAAGATTCTATGTGTTATGTTCTTTTAAAATTTGCCGCTATATATGAATTAATTCCGTAATTTGTTTGCCGCTACGTAAGAATTAATAACATTATTTTAATTGCAGTCTTATTTTGGGTTACCGTCTCGCTATTTTGTTTTGTCTTTCTAAGTTTGAGTTATGTTGACAGTTTCTTTGGTGTCGAAATTGCCGAGTATTGTTTTTTCCGCCCTTGACCTCGGACGCTTCCCAGAACTCACGTGTCCCTTATTCGAGAACTTTTCATCACATGTCGAAATATGGTGCAATTTTTTTGAGGGAAATGGAGATTCCCGTTACGTTTTTACGTCGGTCAGCCTTCGACCGTTCCTGGCTCCGGTTTTTCCCAAATTACATCTTAAGGGAAGGGCCGTAAATAAATCGAGTGGGCAACAAGCTTGGGTCCGAGACGAACGTTCATGTAGAGCGGGTTTTTTTGCGGCACCTGTTAAATTAAGTATCGTACCGAATATTGCTTTAGGCAATTAGTATCATTTCGACAAAGTTGAGTCGGATCTATAGCAGTTTTAACAGTGTAGCCTGATTACAGAACAATCAGTTGTGATTGTTTTTTTTTTTCGATTCATTCGGATAAAAAGCGTTTGAACACGTGAAAAGGTGATTGTTGGGAATAATCTACTTCCCCAGGAGCATATCTGCCAGCGTTTCGTCCTCCCACTCCCCGCTTTCCTGAGGCCTTCTACATTTTTCCCGGACCGGGAAAATACCCCTTTCTCGACTGTACCTGCATCTGGAAATCAATCCTCCCGGAATTGTGTCTGCCTCCACCGGAAGTTAAGGTAAAAACAGACCAGTTTTTGTGTGTGGTGAAAAGAAACTTGCGCTCGACTTGCAAAATTTGACCGAAATAAACTTTGTTTTGTTGGACCAAAAAGCGACCTTCAGTCGCAAATCGTTTTTTCATTTTTTGCACTAATATTTGTAAAAAGTAATTTTGTTTATATTGTATGATTCCTGTATACTCGACGCCACTGACCACGCAGAATTAAAAGATTTTAAATACCGTTGGCCATGGGCGGCGAGTTCCCCCTTTCTTGAACGTTCAAAGTACTCTGTTGTAATCTGGAACTATAAAATCACTTCTGCCTGTCATTTTCGTTGTACTGTCGTTTCCAATAATTTCGTTATATGTGTTTTAAAATTTACTGCCTTTTTTATTTTCGTGTACTCTGTATTTGTTTGTGTTAGAATTTTGCAAGCTCCAAATATATAGGAGGAGGCGCAATAAAGGTAAGGTCTATTCCCGTAAGCTGTTCGCTTCTCGGCCTTCCACGAGGGCCTACAATCAGCTGGATTTGGAAGGTGGCGTCCACTTATTTTGACTCGCCCTGTACACAACTAAAGATTTTCTCCCATAAGCGATTTTCACGAACTCCCACTACTCCTCGGAGCTAAGCTGTAGGCCTTTTCCATCTATCTGGTTACTGGTCGTCGGAAAAGCTCGATTGGCCCGTAACATATGCTTACATACTACAGATAGATATTTGTGGATGATCGCTTAAGAGCTCGAATATGTGTTACAACCGCTGACACTTTTTCAACGTTTACTGCAGATTCAGAAACTGCGAAATTAGAAAAGTTTTTGTCCAAAAATTCTATTTGTCTTACAAAAATATACAAAAACAAGAAAATGACTAAGTACTAGCTGGCAACTAATAACAAAACAGAATTATTAAACAGAAAGGTTTATCCACTTAATCAATGGTTTATTGTCAATTTATAGAAACTATTCAAAAATATTGTTAATTTAATGCAACTATTGTCGAAATGATCGTGATAGGTTTATCTGCAGAGAACTGTATGTAACTCCGTAACGCAGCGTTTTCGGACCAACCCCCATAAGAACTTTTCTTTAAATGATGTAAAGAATCACCTCCCAAAGTTTGTAGGTTTAATTTATACCATAATAATACCCTGTATACAACGCTCTGTGGTGATTTTTACCAGTAATAATACGTAAATTGTATTATAATCTTTAGCTATGCGACATGGGTATACAAGAAATTCATGGGTTTTACAATCTTGTTAATTTATTTGATTTAATTAATAGAGGCTGTAATTTGCAAACAAGCGCGTAATGACACGAAATAAGGAAAAGTAAATTCAGAAATAAACTACAAAAATATATTTAGTATAGAGAGTTTATAGGTTGTGACTTCAATGCTCGCAGTGAACGGCAGCGTATGATAAATACTCAATACTTAATAAGTCAAACCTTCTTGTATCTTTATGCATGTCAATAGTTAATTAAACACACGGTGTAAGCGCAATACGCAAATGTAATTAATAAAATACGAAGGTAAAGAACGCTCTGTACTGGCATTAAAACCAGAGCCGGAGAAGACCCTTCTTAAACTAAAACTAGATCTGTAATTCGACAGTGCTCAGGGAATACTATAGGCTTGTTACTCTGCAACATAACTCACAACATGGAACTCAGAGGCCATCAACCTTGTCACTCCGCAAGCTCAGCGGTCTCACACTAGACTTGTCATTCGCCAGCGCTCAGGAGGTATTACAGGCTTGTTACCCAACAATACAAGCGGACATCACATTCTGGAAAAATACTACAATACAAACAGAAATCACATTCTGGCAAAATACCACAACAATACAAACATAAATCATATTCTGTCAAAATACGCAACAATACAAATAGTAAACACATTCTGTCAAAATACACAACAACACTAACAGTAATGATCACCTTCTAGCAAAATTAAAACAATACAAACAGTAAACATATTCTGTCAAAATACCCAACAACACAAACAGTACTCATCAGTCATCACCTTCTAGCAAAATTACAACAATACAAACAGTAAACACATTCTGTCAAAATACACAAAAACACAAACAGTAATCATCACCTTCTAGCAAAATACGGTGACAATACAAACAGAAGTCACATTCTAGCAAAATACCACAATGCAAACAAATCATATTCTGACAAAATACCACAACAATACAAACAGGAATCTTATTCTGACAAAATACCATAATAATACAAACAGAAATAACATTCTGTCAAAATACACAACAATACAAAGAGTAATCATCACCTTCTAGCAAAATACCACAACAATACAACAGAAGTCACATTCTGGCAAAATACCACAACACAAAAACAAAACAAAATCTGTCAAAATCTACAACAATACAAATTGCAAGCCTTTAGTCAGCAAGGCAGCTACACTTTAATAAACATTGGCAATTACTTACTAAACAAAGATTCAAAATAAGGAAAAATATAAAATTATACAATACATTTTGATGGCGATCATTTGGTGGTGTAATCGACATCGTTGGCGCTCGTGTCTTCAGTTTTAGGAAAATAATTGGACCACAGGCGAAGACAGTCTGGGAAAAGATATCGGCAACATGAAGAATTCTGCAACTCGCACAGTTCCCTCATATTTAATATCAAATTGTTTTTGTTTCCACATAATACTGTCCCCAATTTGGGAATCAGGACCAGACATGCGAGTGGCATAAAACACTTCTGCTGAATATTATTAGCAGTACTGAATCCCATTTGAGGGTTAATTATAAGTTGTTCCATTTTGATATAACACTTTCAATTATTACGAACACTTTTAGTTCATAATACGTAGCCCTAAACTACGAAAATTACACAGCTTTCTGTAATTATTCAGCAAACTTGTACTTGACCGGAAAACAATTGCAGATATCTCGTCCTCCAATCCCTTCTATCCTCCTAGTACCCATCAAACCAACTTTATAGCTTGAGCATTATGTTTTTTCCGAAAGGCCATGACAATTCTTCCCCAAATTGTGGCGATGCAACATTATCTCTTCTTCAGGTCACACACAATATTTCATGTAAACGTGCGAAGACGTCGTTTTTCAACTATAAAAGCGTTCTTTGTTTATTTCATCTTCTTAACACTTATCTTCCGTATAAAATGTGAGCCAATACCACTTCTGATGTCAATAGTTAATGAAACACAAGGTATAAACGCAATACACAATTTGTAATTAATAAAATACAAAAGTAAACAACGCTCTGCACTGGCATTAAAACTAGCCCCGGAGACGACCCTTGCCGCACACCACAAGAGCTACATTCAGAATAATATTCTTGAACTAAAATATCAAGAAACTCTTTAATATTTCGAGCAAACCGTCTTGCAGACCATGTGTGGATGTAATTTACAGTGTAAGGTGATACGTACCTTCGACTTTATAAATCAGGCCGATATCTGTCGCTGTTGACTTTGCGCTAACATGTACACATTTATATTGTATTGTTAACCAATACCATAGACAAAATGTAACTTTAGTCAGAGTTCGGAAATTTAAAGACGATTTCATAACATTAAAAGTCATAAATAAATAAGTAAATAATACGATGGCATACCATTAGCAGCAAATTACTGCACTATTCTACAGCATGGGTTTTTATAGCCATCGACGCATTCAGATGTGGTGTTGGCGTCGGATGCTGAGAATTCCATGGACTGAAACAGCAACAAACATCTCTATCTTAAATTAACTAAATACACAGCAACGTCTTTCCTCTATAATATACAGGAGTATACTACAATAGTTTGGACATATTGCAAGAAGAGAAAGATCTCCAAAGAGATGGATTGATCGAATTAAAACTCTTACTTCACCAGCTCGTGCAGGATGTTACCAATAGAAGCGAATGGAAACAAATAGTCAACACATCGATAATCATACAAAACGATACCATTTGATCACGACACTTCCACTAAAAAGTTAACTACTGCAAAGAGAGCCATTGTCAATGATTTTTTGGCTTTCAAGTTGAACCTGCCTCTTCAGTACTACTACTGACGATGTTTCGTAGTTGATTACATAGGATATCTTCAAAGCTATGAACTGTTCTGTTGCTGAAGCAAACCCTCTGCAACAACAGAATTCCCAGTCTGCAAATTATCCTATAAATTAAAGAAAATTTCAACAGTTACTCAAGAAATGTTGAAAATTGTATACATTGATAACACCTGAAGTCATACTAGTATGTTCGAATGCGATCCTTAGACGAAAAGCCAGAATAATATTCAGTGAATTGAGAAATTAACACCAAGACTAAACAAAATTCTATTTTTAAAAATCTAGAATCAAAACCAAGCTGACTATCATTTCCGATAATCTTTGGGGGATCCATACAGAATTCGTGTCTGGAGGACAAACATGAAACATTGCCTTCTACGTTAAAGTGATGAAGAGATGGTTACAGCGCATTTCTTGATTGCAATTGCAATTTCAAGAAAAGAGTAGTTGGTTCTTGTTACACCTGCCCATTCTGTACTGATTGTGAAGTCATCTTCCATAAAGCACGTGCTTTTTCAGACCAATTACTTTCACTCTTCATCTGCCTTAGCACCGGCAGACTTTTTCTCTTTCCTAAAGTGGAAATGGTTCTCGCAGAGAAGGATATGTAAACGCCAAAATGAAAGCAGTTTCTTCGGACGCCTTCGTCGATTGTTATTAAAGATTGTTAGAACGTTGTAATACGTTCTGGAATTAATTGCCAAACCTCGTATGTTAAACTATGTTTCTTCTTCTTCTTCTTCTAGCTTCTAAAATAGGCTAACAGCCTGTTCTTTACCATATCCATCGCTTTTTGGGTCGCCCGATACTTCTTCTTCCCCCAGGTTGGTTATCTCGTGCGATTCGTACCACTCTACTCTCGTCCATTCTTTCTATGTGCGCGTTCCATTCTCTTCTTCTATGTGAGACCCAATCACTAATGTTTTCGATTTTACAGGCTTGCCTTATATTTGTGTTTCTCACTCTGTCACGTCTTGTTTTCCCAGCTATTCTTCTCAGTACATTCATTTCTATGACTTCCATTTTCTGTTTACTTTTTACTGTTTGTGGTTTTGTTTCTGCCGTGAATGTTAGTATTGGTCGTATAGTGCTCTTATATATGCTAATCTTTGTTTCTTTACTTATGTACTGATTACCCCATATGGTGTGGTTGAGACATCCTGCTACCCTTTTTGCTTTTGTGGTGTGTTCCTTTACCTCTCTATTTAAGTCTCCATAGCTTGTGATAGTTGTTCCCAGATATCTTATTTCCATCACCTGCTGTACAGGTTTGTCATATGCTACCAGCTTACATCTTGTTGGCTCTTGTGATATCGCCATTGATTTTGTTTTTGGCACCGATATTTTCAAGCTAAATCTTTTACAAGTGTTGAGAAATAGGAGTAGCATTCTCTGTAGTTCGTTCTCACTGTCTGATATCAGCACCGCATCATCGGCGTAGCATATTATGCTTATTTTTTCTGTACCCATTTGGAACCCCTGGTATTGTTTTACGATTTTTATTATTTCGTCCATTATGAGGTTAAATAATAGCGGGCTTAATGAATCCCCTTGTCTTATACCTTTCTTTGACTGTATGGCTTCTGTTAGTGTATTGTTATATTTAATCTTCATGGTGTTGTCTGTATATATGTTTTTTATAGTTTTTATTATGGCTTGTGGTACTTGCCTGTCGTGTAATATATTTATAATGTCATTCAGTTGGATGGTATCGAAGGCCTTTTCCAAATCTATAAAACACATGTAAGCAGTTTTATTGAATTCTAAAGCTTTCTCTTTGATTTGCTGTATTACAAACACTGCATCATTACATGACCGCCCACTACGAAACCCTTGTTGTTCATCCTGCCATTCTAACATGTTGTTTAATTTGTTTGTTATAATTTTTGTTGTTAGTTTCAGGCTTGAGTTTAGTAAGTTTATTCCTCTGTAGTTTTCCGGTTTCATCTTATCGCCTTTCTTAAATATCGGGATTAATATACTACTTTTCCATTCGCGTGGTAGATCGTGTTCGCGAAATATTTTTTGTAGGAGTTTAGTGATTTCCTCCATAAGAGCGTTTCCTCCATATTTTAGGAGTTCGTTATAAATTCCGTCTTCTCCAGGTGATTTACGGTTTTTTAGTTTTTAATGGCTTCGGCAACTTCAATTTTGGTTATTTCGACCTCTTCTTCGTTTACGATATCTGGCTCTAGATATATGTGGTTGGGATGTTGTTCAGCCTTGAATAGGTTAGTGAAGTAGTTTATCCATTCCTCTTGCGTGATTTTTTGAGGTTCAATGTACTCCGATACGTCAGTTTTTTGGGTTCGTATGAACCGCCAGATCTGTTTCTGAAGACCGTAAAAGTCGTGTTCTAACTGCGCTGAGAATCGGTCCCAATATTTTTGTTTTATTGCTCTTATTTCGGAGTTTACCCTATTTCGTATTATTTTGTATTCATCCCATGCTTGAGGTGTTTGTTTTTGTCTATATTGCATATATGCCGTATGTTTTTCCTT